>CAIGRP010039191.1:0-14371 GCA_903798385.1 Fraxinus cuspidata
TTTTCGAATGATTGATGTGACATTTGTAAAAGGTGTATTTGTATCTTGTCTTGTCAATGTAATAACATTAAATGCTTTGAAAAGTTAGGAAGGTCAACTAGATGGCTAGGACTTGATGCCTTGGCTGGGGAGATGATGCCACTTGTAATTTGATCCAAAGGTCACCATTCCATTTGTAACTCTATAAATACTTCCACCATGTAACAATTGAAGACTAATGCAAATTTAAACACTTGAAGCAATCTATTTTATTCTTTCATTGGTTCAAATAATTTTCAAATCTAGTTCTTAATGATTGATTATTATTACACAATCATGTCCCAAAAATCTCACCGGAACCCGAACGGAAACATTTCGTGTCGTTGAGCTTTTTCCACATCCAATCTTGGAGTGATCTCGATTGTTGATCTACCCTTACGTATTGGATTTAGCTTACGCATGCACGAGTAAGCTAGCATCTTTTAGGCATCATTTTTTGAGGTCAACAATATATATTTCTTGGCATAAATTTTAAATTAAGTAATATTCACGTTAATTCATGTATCGTATCTGTTGTTTATTTTCATTTATGCATTTATTTGTAATTCTAATACTCACATTAAAGTATGTATTTCATTATTTATGTGCATGTATAATAATTAACATTTATTTTTAGGAGCTTGTATCTCTCTCATACTTAGAATAAACACAGTAAATGGAGGGTCAAATATTACACCACCATTATTATACCTTGCGAGCACAACCCTCCAACTTATAAATGACTAGTAATTTATTTTTCTCAATATAAAGCCACCATAGCCACCACTCCAAGCTCTTGAAGATTCACCTTTACAATTGTATTAGTAAACAATTTGGTATCTTCTACTGTATTTCCCTCCAGTGTATCAACTATATAAGAATCCAAAACAATGGTGTAAATCTTGTTTTCTTCATCAATAAATTCATTAACAGATGTAACAAATCGATAATTGTTTAATCCGTGCTCTCCTCCAACAACCCTAAAGCTTAAAATGAGTATTTCTTCATCCAAAATCTCTAGCCTTTCGGTACTGGTTGACGTAGGCAGCCCACATACTACAATACTTCCCTTATGCTGCCAATGCCACCATCGTCGATGAATGTTGTAGCTCTTGATGAAGTCTTTGTACTTCTGTGGGTAGTCGAAACAACAGACGAATGGCCAGACTACTTGTGCTGGTGGTGCATCAATGCGTTGCATTATGAGGGAAATGCATGTGTGTGTTTGGGTTAAAAATTAAGGGTGTGCCCTGAATGGGTCCGCACCTGGAAACATGTAGGGCAATGATTTCAAAAATAGTTTTTGAAATCAAGGATCTAAATTTTGTCAACACTTTGTGAACAAACTCTATAAATAAGTTTTGTGAATTTTGTACAACTAGATTTATTCAAAAGGTGGTATGCTTAAAATTTATAAAATTATATTTGAGATTGATTATCGTGATATTAATTATGTGTTAAGCCACTTTTATAGAATCGTCTTGCCATATTATTGCCAGGGAGACAAATGGCTCTTTTGGATTGGATGTTGGGTGCCAAATTTTATACGACATCCAGCTAAAGTTCAAAGAGATACAACGTTGATATAAGAAAAAGATTTATACAACTCTTGAGAAACTTAAATATATAGATCTTATATTTAAAATTCATTAATTCTGATAAGACGTTCACGACTAATTTTGAATTGTGACAATCTTGTAGTTTAAGTTGAAAGCAATTGCATACCCTTTTTATTTTATTATTTTATTTTTTTTGTGACTAAGGTATTTCGAGTTTCGTCTGACTAAACATGAGGCATTCAGGATACGGTTCTCCTCCCTGTGGACCTCCCTTTATAACGTGTAAACAGGATCCCCTGAGAGACAAAAAGTGTACCATAACTTTGCCTCCACTGAACATTCAACATAAATGTTGCCTTCCAACTGTTGAAGGGATTCAAACTTCCGATACTGCCTAGAGAACCCTCCTGCTTTATCACTACATCATGCTCATGGGAGCAATTGCATACCCTTTTACCCACATGTTAACACGTACAAATAAAAAAAAAGTGAAAATTAAAACAAAAGAATGGACACTCGGGGTTATCCATATAATAAATGTAAGTTCATTAATTTAGATAAGTACTAATGAATATTTACAAAAATTGAATACATGTTACTACAATAAATTCACTTTTAAAATCGTAAATTTCGATAATAAAAACTCATTTCTTAAGTTATTTTTCTTCAAAAATAAACGTAAAGAAAATTTTCAAGACAAATTTTCGTTTAAAATTTCTAGTGTGTAATTAGAAACTAAAATATTCACGAACATAATATGTTCATGCATTGGTGGCACCATATATTAAATTCTCATAAAAATTTCAAAGAAATGTTTTCACAAAAATTGAAGTAAAATTACTTGCAGAATACAAACAAATCCAACAATAAATATGCTATTGAAGAACACCTAGCGCCAGCTAGGTGTTATTTAATGAAATGTGTAATTAAATAAATCACATAGCTTTAATTAAATTTATCACATAATGCCATATAAATTGATACTAGCATCTATTCTTAACATAAAAACTATTGCTGTGCCATGAGTTCCAATCATTATGGTCTCCAAGGTAGAAATCGACAAAAGGAAGCTTTTTAAATAAGAAGTCATCCGGACGAATGTCAATATCCGTCGACCCCACAACCAATATCAACGAGGTGGTACTATTGCATGCCTGGCAAGGAAGGTGGGCGAGATGGCTACAAGCATGATGAACATGCTTAGTAGAACGTCGCCATATAGCAATTGCTCCTGCAGATGCATGGACAAGCAGAATACCAAATGCCTCAGCATGAGGCATTTCAACAAGAAGATGAGGAGAATGACTCATGGACTTACACCCACAGACAAATAAGGGAGTCCAACCCAATCAAAAAAGAGGTGGAGATGGATATATCTACAAATTATACCTTTAGTTGACCCGGTAGTAACTTACCACATGGGGCAAAAAACTTCCCTTTAGAATATTTTCAAGAACGGAAGCCTAAAAGATCCACTATTGTCTTTCATAGAATTGGACCATCAAGGCCTAGAAATAGGCCTCAACAGTCACCCCACATGTAAAGGCAACAAGAACACGGGCAAGGCTATAAACCCCAAGGGCCCTTCTGCCTAGAAATAGGCGAAAGAGGATAGACATTGCAAGATTAAGAAACCGAGCCTTCGTAACCACCTCGCTACCAAGCTGAAGAGGGGGATTCAGATGGTCCATGTAGATCTTTTGAGTTGGATGATGATGATGATGATGAAAGTTTTCCATTGTCGCAAGAGCTGAGGAACGCCAATGTTCCTAATCACTTTGTGCCGCCAAATATACCCAAATATGAAGGAAGAGATGGTTCGGCAAAGCACCTTAACAACTATAAGGCCCACATGTCTATTTGGGTAGCCTCGTCGGTGTCAAAATGAAGAGCTTTCCACCTCACCCTGAATGGGATGCAGAAATTTAGTATAGCCGTATATAGGCTAGCAGTATTAGAAGTTGGCCATATCTCAAAAAAGGCCTTCTTGAACCTATATTTGCAAGCAAAAAAATGAGAGGTCCCCATCCAAAGATTGTAGGATATGAGACAACAAGCAGGTGAAACTTTGAAGAGCTATCTAGGCCACTTCACGAATGAAATGACACATTGTGAGCATGTCATTGATAGGAAAGCCCTTTCAACCTTGAGATGAGGTTTAACGCGAACACCCTTTTTTAGAGAGGTGTGCAAAATAAGAACCCTACCTATTACGATGCCTTGGTGAAAATGATGATGAGCAAAATTGTCAATGAAAAATTGATTGACTATCGCAATCGAACCTCGTTGGGGCTTCCACCGCCTCAAAGGCAAAGATGAGGTCATGTTTCACACTTGGTAAACTAGTAATCATACAATCACCCCCACTTCGGGCTAAGCATTAGCCACTGCCACCCTAAACACACTATCATCATTGGTATATGAAGAAGTTGGTCCTGATGCACAAAGACTGTCAAACCAACCAAGGGGTAAAGGTAGGGGAAGGAACAACCATGCCCAACGCAATGCACCTCAATCTAGGCATGATCAAGAGCTTAGGCACAGTAAGACAAGGCGACATCTCGAGGATGAATTGCCTAGGCAGAGGCATGACGAGGATGGAAATAGACCTAGAGGTAGCTCAAGAGAAAGAAGAAACCCTCCTGCAAATGCAGATAAGTCCCCACATTTGACAGATTGATACAATAATTGTGGGCCCTTCACGTTGGAGAAGAGTCAATGAATGCCCAAAAAATTATGCCAGAGAGGCTAAAGATCTCCCCATGATAATCTACTTGGTCAGTAGCACCCCTCGTGGAACCGACAGCACCGTACCAATAGTGTTTACACTGGAAGATGCCATAGGTGTGCATTATCCCCATTGTGATGCATTGGTGATAAGGGCCATTTTGGCAAAGAATGGTATGAAGTGCATGTTGGTAGATAATATAAGCTCCGTCAACATTTTGTTTGGAGCCACTTATTATAAAATGTTGATAGATCATTAGTTCACCCCCCCCCCTCCCCATGATAGTCACCTCTATGTTGTTCTACCAACAACAGTATCGTCTCTAAGAAAATGATCACGTTAGCAGTGGAGATGGGACCATCCCTCTTGACAGCTCAACTTTTCATGGAATTCTTTGTTGTGGACCATATGTCCGCTTATCATAGTGTGTTGGAGTGACTTGCATTGAAAGAACTCTGGACAATCACATCTATCCACTACCTATGCATAAAATTTCCAACCGATCGAGGCATCGTCACTATCAGAGATGATCAAATGGGTTCGACAAAATGCTACCTCAATTCCTTATGGAAGTTTGAACCCTGTAGCATAAATATGGTCCTGATAGATACCAAAATGCTTGACGCACTTGTAGAAGGTCCGACCCTAAAGCTAGGGAGAGATGTTGAAATGGAAGATGTCTCCGTAGAAGGGACTGTCCATGAAGAAGGGATTGCGGATGCAGGTTTGGATCCTAGAATCATGTAATCAAACTCCTAACCAACCCCATATGAGGAGTTGGAGTTTTTACAGTAGACCCGCAAGATATCACAAAGATGATCCAAGTAGGAAAGGAATTGAACTCAGAGGACAAGCACAAGCTCAAAAGTTTCTTGCTCAAGAACTTGGAGGTATTTCCATGGAAGCTTGAAGATATGGTTGGCATTGATTCCAAGGTTAGCTACCACCATCTTAATGTCTATTCAAAATTTACCATCTACAGGCAAAGAAAAAGGGCACTGAATCCGGTAAAATACGAAGCCTTGAAATGAGGTGCAAAGGTTAATATCAAACGGGTTTATCAGAGTCGTCTATTCAAGGTAGATATCTAATTTAGTTCTGGTGAAGAAGCACAATGGTAAGTGGAGAATCTACACAGATTTCTCAAACCTCAATCAAGCATGCCCCAAAGATAGTTTCCCGCTCCCAAGGATTAGCCGACTCGTGGATTTTACAGTAGGACATGAGCTATTGAGTTTTATGTATGCATATTAAGGATACAATCAAATTCTCATGCACCCATCTGGATGAGGAAAACACTTCATTCATCACAGATAGGGAGCTCTATTGCTATAATGTCGTGCCCTTTGGTCTAAAGAATGTCGGGGCAACCTATCAAAGGCTTGTTAACAGGATGTTTACCGACCTCATTGGTAAAACGATGGAGGTGTATATAGATGATATGTTGGTAAAAAATCTCAAAGCTGCAAATCACGTCAAACACCTAGAGCCCGCTTTTAAGGTTTTAAGGAAGTATAGAATGAGGTTGAACACGCTGAAATGTGCTTTTGGTGTAGCCTCTGAAATTGTTTTTGGCTACATGGTCAATCAACAAGGCATAGAGGCAAAGCCAGGGAAAATCAAGGTCTTACTAGACATAAGGTCTCCCTGCAAGCCCAAGGAAGTATAAAGCTTAAATGGTCGTCTCGCAGCGTTTAGCCGATTCATCTTAAAAGCAACCGATAGATGCCTTCCATTCTTCAAGACCCTTAAAGGAAGAAAGAGTTTCCAATAGGGCAAGGAGTACTAAATGGCTTTTCAAGAGCTGAAGAAGCACTTGGGACAAGCCCGCCTCCTCTCGAAGCCTAAGGAAGGAGAAGCATTATTATTATATCTAGTCGTGAGTTCAATGCTCATAAGGGAAGAAGGTAGCGCACAATTGCCTATTTATTACGTAAACAAAACCCTCTTATCAGTAGAGTCACGATATACAGACATAGAGAAGCTTACTTTTTCCCTAATAATCGCATCCAGAAGATTGAGGCCCTATTTCCAGACCCACAGTATATGGGTATTGACCAACTTCCCAGTTAAGAAAGTGCTTCAGAAACCTGATGCCTCGGGAAGGCTAACGAAGTGGATTGTGAAGCTAAGCGAGTTCGATATTTCTTGCAAGCTAAGGCTCTCCATGAAGGGACAGGCATTAACAGAATTCATAGAAAAATTCACCGAGGCCCCTTGATGTCGACATAACAATGGAACCGTAGACCCCTCCCAGCTTGGAGCCTATTTGTCGATGGATCTTCTAGTAAGATAGGTTCGGGAGCGAGAGTAGTGCTTGTAAGCTTAAAAGGACACAAGCTCAACTGTGCATAAGGTTTGGCTTCAAGACCTCCAATAAGGCAGCTAAAAACGAGGCGTTGCGGCGGGCTTCGATTATCTAAGAAGATAATAGTAGAGATAATGATGGTTAATAAAGATTCCCAATTAGTAGTAAGTCAAGTCAATGGCAAGTTCACCGTAAGAGATAAGGGCATGGCAGCTTACCTCAAAAAGGTTCTGGATTTGCTTCCATCCTTTGAAAAGTTTAAATTAACCTAGATACCAAGGATTGAGAACGTGCATACCGACGTTTTATCAAAGCTGGCCAGTAGCAAGGATTCAGAGCTAATCAAAGTAATAGAAAATTGAACACCTTTCCAGATCCTCTATATCCAAAGGGGAGGAAGTTCGCAAACTCAGGCTTAGATCCACCTACTATGTACTCCTGGATGAAGCACTTTACAAGATAGGCTTCTGTCGCCCCTCTTGAGGTACATTAAAGGGAAAGAGGCCAATTATGTGCTACGTGAGTTTCATGAAAGAGTTTGCAGCAACCACACGGGGGTCTGGCGTTAGCGTAGAAAGTTCTAAGATAAGGGTACTATTGGCCAACCCTAAAAAATGATGTTATTCAATTTGTGAATAGATGCGACAAGTGTCAGCGCTTCTTCGCCATTCAAATGCAGCCATCTCAAGAACTGGTTGTAGTATCCAGCCTTCACCAATGGGGGGTGGGGAAGGTAGACCTCATAGGCTCCTTACCGAAAGGAAAGGAAAGTGTCACTATGCACTTGTCGCCAGTGATTACTTTACCAAGTAGGTCGAGGTTGAAGCCCTGGCAAAGATCACTGAGGCCAACACCCCACTCATTTGTATATGATAATAAAAGGTAGATCGATAATTAAAAGTTAGAGACTTGTGTGAAGAACTAGGAATCAAGAAATATTTCTCTTCCTCCCATCACCCCAACTAAATGGCCAGGTAAATGTAGTTAACAAGACCATTAAGCATATCTTGAAAAAGAAGCTTGATACTTTAAAAGGGATGTGGGTGGATGAGCTCCCCATGTATTATGGAAAATTCGCACTACTAATCGAACTGCAATAGAAGAAACCACCCTTTTTTCTATGGCATATGGTGCCGAGGCCATAAGTCCGGTAGAAGTAGGGCTACCTTAACCTCGCTGCCTACACTTTAACGAGATATCAAATGACGAAATACGAAAGTGTAAGTTGGATTTAGTTGAAGAAAGGAGAGACGAATCCCAAATAAAATTAGCCTTCTACCAGCAAAAAATGACTAGATGCTACAATGCCAATGTCAAGAAGAAGTCATTCCGAAGAGGCGACCTCGTGTTAAGAAGAGGCTTCTTTTCCTCCAAGGAACCTGATGTGGGGACATTGGGTCTCAACTAGGAAGGCTATTACCATATATCTAATGAATGGAGGCCAGGAAATTTCAGAATCGAGAGCTTAGATGGAAAGTGTATCCTCACCCCTAGAATGTCGAGCATTTGAAAATGTATTATCATTAAATTCTTGTTCTATCATGCTTGGATTCTCCTCAAACTTTGTCCTCTCTTTGGTAATAAAGAAGCTTATGCTTACCATCATATCCCAAATAAATCCCTTCCGTGAATGGCACTAATATCATGGAAGAAGTCTTTGCATGGAAGAGTCATCCCCTTGCGGAGAACATTGATAAATTTAATTATGACGAGCCCATACAAGATTGTAAAATTTAGTTATGGCAAGCTCACATCCATATTCAATGTTAGTTATGGGGAACTCATATGTTTATTCAAAGTTAATTATGGCAAGCTCATACAAGAATGTCAAAGTTAATTATGATGAGCCCATACAAAACTGCTAAATTTAATTTTAACGAGCCCATACGTTCATTCGAGGTTAATTATGGCAAGCCCATATAAGATTGCTAAATTTACTTATGGTGAGCCCATACAAGGTTGTTAAATTTAATTATGACGAGCCCATATGTCTACTCAAAGTTAATTATGGCAAGTCCATACAAGATTTTCAAAGTTAATTATGGCGAGCTCATACAAGGTTGCTAAATTTAATTATGGCGAGCCCATACGCTCATTTGAAATTAATTATGATTAGCCCATACAAGATTTCTAAATTTAATTATAGTGAGCCCATAAGTTCATTCAAGGTTAGTTATGGCGAGCCCATACAATAATTCTAAATTTAATTATAGCAACCCCATGCAAGATTGTTAAATTTAATTATGGCAAACCCATACAAAATTGTCAAAGTTAACCCATACAAGGTTGCTAAATTTAATTATGGCAAGCTCATGCATTCATTTTAAGATTATTATAGTGAGCCCATACGAGATTGCTAAATTTAATTATAACGAGCCCATACGTTCATTCAAATTTAGTTATGGAGTGCCCATAACTATATTCATTTTTAATTATGGAGAGCCCATACAATGTTAGGAATCATCGAGCCAGTTTATGTTTTGTTATGGGGATCTGAGTTATCTAGCTTTGACTCAATTGTGGAAAATGGGTTAATCAATTTACGTTATCCACTGAAACAATAGAGCACACAAGAAAATTGAATAAGAAGAATTCCTTCATGTAGAAAATGAGATCATTACAAGGAGAAGCTATGACAAATCTAAACATAAGAAATAAAAGCCTAAGTTTAAACAGCAATGTCATCCTGCTGAAGCTCTTCCTGGTCATCGACCTCTTCCATAGAGTCTTCGACTTCATCTTTTGGAGTGGACTGCTCCGTCGAAATGAATTTTTCTTTTATAAAAGCCAAGTCCACTTGGGGATGTAGCTTAGCGAGTCTCCCAAAGACTACATTATATATGACATTCCTCTAGTATAAAGCGAGGTCGTCGTGCTCAGTCATTTCATGGAAGTGAGCAACGTAGTTGTTCACAGCTACCTCTCACGCCCTCTCTCGGTGGTTAGCTCGTCAATTCTAGTCTTCATCTCCCATTTCTCCTTATTAGCCACCTCCATGGCCGACGAAGTGATTTTTGGGAAGCTTTTCGAACTTTTAAGAGTTTTTGCAGAGTAAAAAGAGAAGAAATGGTAAATTTTATATCCAGGCGGGGTAAGGCCCTACCATCTAACCCTAGGGAAATCCCAAGCGTACACTTGTCCGTCCATCTATCATGATAAAACCAAAAGAGTGGCTGCCAAAATTTGAATCAATGACTCAGATGGCTTCGTGTTATGCACCTACTCAAAGTTCAAGTGATTTCAGTTGGCTGCTACAAGTCATCATCATTGTGCACTAAATGTGCAAACGGTACGCGTATAGAGAACTGCTAAGCCTTGTGGCTGCTGGACCTTGAAATCAAGCGATTCTTTCAAATCATCGAAGCACGTGCCAAAATAGATTTTAGTTACTCCAACCGGCTCTCTCTCTTTAGCAAGGGCTTCACCTCGATTCATTCAGCTTTATAACATATTTCAATTGTTCCAATAGGCTTGCCCTTTTTAACAAGGGCCTTACCTTGCCGCACTCTGTTCAACCTTACAACATATTTCAGTTGCTACAACAGGCTCACCCTCTTTAACAAGAGTCTCGTCTCACTTCATTCAGCCTTACAACAGATTTAAGTTGTTCTAACAAGCTCGCCTCTTTAGCAAGGCCTTCCCTCACTTCATTAAGCCTTCTTACAAGTTTCAACTGCTCCAACAGGCTCGTCCTTTTTAGCAAGGGTCTTGCCTCGCTTCAGTCAGCCTTATTATAGGCTTCAGTTGCTCCAACAGTTACGCTACGCTGCCGCTTTTTTCTTCATCACTGACTTGAAAGTCAATGCATTATATGAATAATCATACTTGACTTCAAGGACAGATCTCGAAAGTCCACACATTATATGAATAATCATACATGAATTTCAAGGACTATTGTTACGCCTTGATTCATAAGACCCCAAATATCCTACGTGGCGAGCAAAGGTCCTCACGCCGTCCTGGAATATATTAAAACGAAGCTGATCTAACCGAACTCCTTTATGTGGTCAAACTAATATGCTTTCCGACCCCACCGAGCCATACTAACCTTCAGAGGAAGAACCGGCATGTGAGTGGAGGTGAGGCCACAGAAGGAGCTCAATCTCCCAAGCAATCTTTTTGATAAATGATTGATGTGACAATTCATTGTTATTGCGCCACTGCCAGCCTAACCTGTCAAGTCCAAAGTCGCGAGCTAGGCATTATAGATGCTTAAGTAGTACTAGCTTTTAAGGCTTATGATTGATTGATGTTTAAGATTAGAAGCACTAGTCGCATGGATGAGGCCATGTGTCTCTTCCACATTAATGCAAGTTTAGACTTTCAAGTTATAAATTTGCCATATCACTGTTTTATTTATAGCTCCCCAAGGCTGACCCCCTTTTTATATTGGAGGCTCACGTCTAAAGCTCTTCAACGCTCATATATTTTCTTTCCCAATTGAGTTGACTATCGAAGTGCGCACGACCAACACCATCCCTACCGGAAGAGGCTACATGTGGCTAACGATTTGTCCAAGTGTACATGAACTAGACTTACGTGGACGTGAGAGGGTCTGAGATCTGTCGGTCACATTGAATGTACATTTTTTGGAGTCAACAAAATTATATTTATTTAAATAAATAATTTAACATTCATTGTCATATATATATATATATATATATATATATATATATATATTTCTTGGTATAAATTCTTAATTAAGTAACATTCACGTTAATTCATGTATCGTAATTGCCATGCATCTCCATTTATGCGTATAGTTATAATTTTAATATTCTCATTAAAATATGTATTTCACTATTTAAGTGGATGTATAATGAAACATTTATTTTCTGAAGCTTGCATTTCTCTCATACTTTGATTAGATTGAACGGAGTGAATGGAGGGTCAATATTACTTTCACATATCTAATAAAACATTTCAAAATAACGTGCAACTCTAACTAGTTCTTGCTAAGAATCAATAGATTCTTGATTGTGTTCTTAGTTATTGATAATTTAATTAATCAGAATTCAAGACAGTAGAAGAAATGGAACATTTTATCATTCTTCATCACGAAACAATACAAACAATAATTCAATGAATCAATCTAAACAAAATCCTAAGCAATCAATGAAAAACAATTTCTTAACACACTTCAAAGACAAATCTTGGTCCACATCATAAATTTTTCAGAAGCTAGATTTCAGACATGCTGCTTAGAACTTAGACTGAATCCAATCAATAATTTTAATATCCACTTGAAATGACTTTGCAAGTAGATCATTCGGAATCACGGGTTTTGATCCAAAAACAGCGTTTGCAATTGTAATAATACCAGGGTTTTGGCTGCTAAGTGCTGCAATGGCAACAGCATTTGTATATCCGACGTTACGTTGGAAATGGACAAGCCCCACCGGGAAAACAAAGACATCACCCTTTTTGAGCTTTTTCGTGATGAGACGATTTTCGGGGTTGGAAGTGACAAATCCCACTTCAAGAGTGCCTTCAATTACTGTCAAAATTTCAGTTGCTCGAGGGTGTGTGTGTGGAGGGTTGATGCCCCATGGTGCATAGTCTACACGAACTAAGGAAATTCCAAGAGTGTTGAGTCCTGGAATTTGAGCCACAGTTGCAGGGGTCACCCTTGATCCTACTGCATTTGATGTGTTGCCTGGTAAGTGAAGCCCACTTAAGAAGAAATCATTTGCCTGTACAAGCTTTGGATCCTTGCATGCATGACCATTTACAAACACTGTATTAACCATAAACAAACAGAATTAAATTACCCAGAAATTACATAAATTTAGGAATATAAAATTCACTAACCAGCAAGACTTCTTTTTCTTCTTTAATTTCCTCTTTAATCTTATTGAGTCGAGCATATATAAGAAAACTGATCAGGTACATTGATTATGCAATTGTGAATCAAGTTAGGCCACCCTATCTTTTGAGATAAAGGACATGAACTTTTTGTACGTCATGTGTGCCTACTTTTTTGTAACATTTCCAGTCATTTTGGAGCTGAGCTCCTTTGGAAGGGCAAAATCTAAACAATGTTTAGCAAAGCTTAAATAATAACTAAAGCTGGTCAAATATAATTTTTATCCGCACATTCGCATCACCCACGGACGATAAGCACTTAAACACTACAAAACAAGCATTAAGTATAGTGCAGTAGGTTTACTGTTTAGTTTAATATCGGCAAACTCAATGGAGCTAGTTACGGTGATTTTGCTACAGTGAAAAAATATGTTTAGACGAGCTCAATTTGGCTGAAATTCTTGAATTTGATCATGGTACTTTGAAATTCGACAGTGTTATTATATAATATATACCTGGGCCATTGGGGTCAGCAACACAAAAATCTTGAAGAGGGCTGGGGTCAGATGCCAAAACAACTGAACAAATTGCAATCGAGATTCCAAAGAAAAGAAAATTATGGGATGCCATTTTTTAAGTGATTCGTAGATTCGGCAGGTAAGAAATGGAGAAGAATATGATCAGTTATGAGCAGAAGATTTGAGGTGCAAAACAAACGATAATCCAAGGCCGCTTATATAGTAATTAACATCATTAATTAATTAATTAATTATTACATATATAATTGCTTATTATGCCGGCCTAGTTAGCACCAATGAAGAAACAAGACCCTGTCTTCATTAAACCGTGTTGGAAGGCTATTTTGCATGTTATTTATCGATTACATTGCCGAACTGCATATTTAATTGGGTTGGGACATCGGGCGGAGTCACGGGGGACAATAATAATAATAAAATTCCCTTACAAAACTAAAATATAAAATATAAAATAAAATAAAATTCCCTTACAAAACTTTAGTCCAGACATGCCCCTCCGTTCACCCCAGAGCACATCGAACTTCATGAGCACAAATTGAATTTGACCATAAAGAAATTTATTTTTACTCCATCTCAAGATGTAATAAGTTTTTTTGGTCGTGACATATCCATCCTAGTGTGGTCGATTTATTGAGAGAGAGAATTAGTGTAATACCTAAGAGGAAAAAATATTTTAAATAAGACAATTTTTTATTTTTATTTATTTTTATGTTTTTCCGTTATTGAAGTAGTCAAATGTTGTCCTGACTTGGTCTGTGCTAGCTTATCTTAAGTTTATAGGGATGGCAGTTCAGGCTACATGCCAAAGTTAAGAGTTAAAAGAGTATAGGGTTCATCCATTATATGCAAAATATTTTTGAGAATAAAAAAAGTTGGTATGCTTAAAGATTATAAAAATATATTTGAGATTGATTATTGGGATATTCATTATTTGATGATGCTATGATTGTAATGACTTTTTAATCGACTATTAACGAGGCAAATTTAATTGCATATCCAACAAGAGTTCAAAGCGATACAATGTAGATATAAGGAAAAGGTTTATATAGCTTTTGAGAAACTTAAATATATACATCTATTTTATTATATTTAAAATTCATTAATTCTGATAAGTCATCCACGACTAATTTTGAATTGTGATCATCTTGTTGTTTAAGTTGAAAGCAACTGCATAACCTTTTTACCCACATGTTAACACATACAAATAACAAAAAAGTGATAATTAGTACAAAAGAATGGACACTCGGATGTATCCATTTATTAAATGTAAATTAGTTAATATAGATAAGTATTAATGAATTCACAAAATATGAATATGGACATTCATGAATTTTGAACATATATAACTATTTATAAACATTGAATACATGTTACTTCGATAAATTCACTTTTAATATAGTAAATTTTGATTGTAAAA
>CAIGRP010039194.1:0-16899 GCA_903798385.1 Fraxinus cuspidata
AGAGAGAGAAATAGGGACTAGAGAGAGATTTTCTCTTTTTCATTGAGAGTTTGTAGAATCTCTTGTAAAATTCTATTCAAGATAGAAATATAATTGTTTTCCCTCTTCTATCATCTCCTTTCGTGATCAGAGAATCACAACAGTTTTATGTGTACCTTCCTTCCGTTTAAACTTGATGTCCGTTAGCAAACTTACTAATGCGTTGAAATATTGTGCTATTTTCTTCCCTAACTTCTGTGTGTTGCAGGACTTGGATTCGAGAAAGATGATTGGCTCAGGTAAACAAGAAGGTGGTCTTTACTACATGTCTCCAACATAACCACCACTCGTTTCATATCAAGTTTTTCAATCCCCAAACCTGTAGCACTTGAGGCTTGGACATCTCTCACCCCTTCGTCTCAAATTACTCTCATCTATATTACCTTCAAATTCAATTTCCTTTTGACTTATGGTTTGCCTTATGGCTAAGAAAACCCAATTACCTTTTCCTTCTAGGTCAATAACATCAAAAACTATTTTCGATTTTTTACATTGTAAAATTTGGGGTAAACATAAAGTTTCCACTCATTCTGGAGCGCATTTTTCTTACAATATTTAATGACTTTAGTAGATTTACATGGATTTTTTTAATACAATACAAATTGGATACATGAACAATATTGCAATCCTTCAAAAAATTTACAAAAACTCAATTTCTTGCGTTCATCAAAACAATCAGAGTAGATAATGACCTAGAGTTCTCAATGGACGAATATTTTTAATCTCATGGCATAGAACTCCAATGCACTTGCGTTAACAAAATGGAGTTGTTGAACGTAGGCATCGCAAAAACTCACAGTTGCCTGGGCTCTTCATTTTCAATCCTAAGTACTACTTTAATTTTTGGATGGGTGTGTCTCAACTGCTATCTACCTCATCAATTGTCTTCCTTCCGCGCTATTATCCAAACAATCTCCTTTTGAAATAGTTTCTTATGTCACGCCACAAATGTACACCCCAGTTTCAAATTTGAGTGTCGTACCAAACGTTGTGTTTTCATGGGTTATCCCACTAGTCAAAGGGATACGAGCTTTACGATATGGAAACATACGCCTTTTTCATTAGTCGGGATTTCCAATTCCAAGAAACAATATTCATCTTTTCCTCTAATACAACTCCACAACCTAATGATCATTTACAATCACCTAGCCTGATAATTAACCAACCACACTTTCTTAACACATTACCTGAACTTAACCACCATGATACTGCTGCTGCATTTTCGAATAGTAACATAGACACTCATCTTCCAAGAGATAGCCCTAGACACTTAGCCTTCCTAGCTACGGAGCTAATAAATCTACTCCAAACATCACCACTTGACAATCTATTGGAATCGAGCCTCCAAACACTATACCAACCTCAGATATCTCCGTACTTGATTCTTCTGATGCCGCCCAATATTATTCCACCCGAATCAAACAATCCCCGAAAGGGCATAAAGACTACATCTTGTCTATTCAAGTCAATTTTTCAGCCTCATCGCAAGGGTACACACTATCATCTATCTAAGTTTATATCATATTCACATTTTTCTTCAACATTATTCTTTCTTATCTAGCATATCTAGTCAAAAGAAACCTCAATCCTATACTCAGGCAAATCTTATTCCACGTTGGCAAAAGGCTATGAAACTTGAATTACAGGCAATAGAGAATAACAAGACATGGACTCTGGTTTCTCTACTTCCTGGTCACAAACTCATTGGTTGCAAACGGGTGTACAAGATCAAATATCGTTATGATGTTATCATTGAACGTAACAAAGCTCGCCTAGTGACCAAGTGCTATACTCAAGATGAGGGGGTTCACTACTATGAGACTTTCTCACCAACAACTAAGCTTACTACTCTTCATTGTTTGCTCACTATTGTTGCTACCAGAATTGATTTATCAACCAATTTGAAGTCCAAAATGCCTTTCTCCAAGGGGATTTACATGAGGAAGTGTAAGAAGAACCTCATCTTGGTCTTTGTCGACAGGGGGAGAATCTGGTGTGTTGGCTCAATAAATCCTTATATGGCCTTAAACAAGCTTTACGAAACTGGTTCTCCATCTTCTCAGATACCATTCAGAACATTGAATATTTGCAATCAAATGCTGACTACTAACTTTTCACCAAAGTTCGAGGTACTTTTTTTTTACTACAATCTTCATTTATGTTACTCCCCACAAGGAAAGATCTCCACGAGATGAAGCACCTTAAACAATTTCTCCTCAAACACTTTCATATGAAAGATCTTGGCAACTT
The DNA here is from genome assembly GCA_903798385.1 of Fraxinus cuspidata. Taxonomy (NCBI): domain Eukaryota; kingdom Viridiplantae; phylum Streptophyta; class Magnoliopsida; order Lamiales; family Oleaceae; genus Fraxinus; species Fraxinus cuspidata. The sequence goes on from CAIGRP010039194.1 coordinate 2,290, forward strand.
GAAATTTTTTTTTGGCATTGAATTCTCCTGGTCCAAGAAATGAATTCTCATATCTCAAAGGAAATAGGTATTTGATATATTAGAAGATACATGACTTCTTGGCGTACAACCAGACAATTTTCTAATGGAGCAAAACTTGAAACTTACTCCCATAGATGGCCTAGTATTGAATGATCTGACCAAATACAGAAGACTGGTAGGAAAATTAATATATTTCATTGTCACAAAACCAGACAGTGTATTCCATTTGGACTTTAAGCCAACTCATGCATGAACCTAGAAAACCACATAAGGATGCTGCTCTACGGTTTCTTAGATATGCCAAAGGTACACTGGGTCAAGGTTTATTGTCCCCTTCCACAAATAATCTCGCTCTCAAGGCCTTATGTGATTCAGATTGGGAAAGTTGCAATACCCCAAGGAGATCTGTTACAGGGTAGTGCATTTCTTTTTGGATTCTCTCATTTTATGGAAATTTAAGAAACAGACAAATGTCCATTCAATCAAGCGAGTGTAATAATTTTTTCATATTGTACTAGACTGTTGTTAAAAAAACTTTGTTTACGTGTTATGTCAGGTATAATATGAAATTAGGATGTCAGTGTAATGATTTTGAAGAATGGAAAGATATTAATCCATTGATGTGTTTCCACTATTCTCTATTCATTCATTAGTTGTACAACAAAAAGAAGCCAAGTTAAATATCATATATGAGATTACAAATACAAGGTAGTGATCTACAAAATCTTTGACCGCTTTTGCTTGATCTTAATTTGGCAAGTCTAAATATCTAATACAGAAAACTCATAGCTTTCGAATTGTCTAATTTGATTGAACAAAAACTAGGGGGTTTCTGGTTTTCTCTAATAAAAAACGAAAGATGTGTGGACTTTCTTAGTTACAATGTATACCATATTTTTTTTTATCATGTTAGTGAATTAACAAGAATTATATAATCGAAAAACGATATCATTTGTTAATAATGAGCAAGATGAATGATATAATTTGAAATATGGATCACAATATAAGAAGAACACAATAATATGGCAGATGAACGAAGATTTTATCAACAATGGAGAGAAATACAAAAAGAATAATTCTAATATAATTTTTAATTCTCAAAAGCTATATGAAAGCCATACAAGTCGTGGATTATATATATAATCCAAAATAATATGTTATTGTTGGAAAGAGGATAAAAAATGAGCCAAAAATAAGGAAATAATATTTTTTCGAATAACACCACCGCTCGAGAGGTTTGAGCGAGAAGCGAGTGGCAGATCGGTGCTTCCAATGGCGCCCCAGCGTTGAGTTTCGATAAATAATCCAATTTTTCATCCCTACTACTCCAAACTTCAATTATCAAGTTTGACCCTCTTTAACTCATTTTTCAATCAAAACACAAAATCGACGTTGGGATTTGGATCACATATTCAACAAATCTCTACCTTAATACAAATTCCAGTGCAACGAATAAATCTTCAAGATTTCTCCAATTGTAGACAAATTCAACTGCAAAGTAAACCAATGGTTTTTCAACAAAACACCTTCCAACAAAAAATCTCATCTTCCACGAAGTCCAACTAAGACAAACTCAATCAACTGAATCCAAGCACCTCTCAACAGAATTACCTCGGATACCAAAATTGCTCAAATTATTACTACGAGCAACATGATCACAAATAATTCAAAAAACTAACAAAACATGGCTGAAACACACCATAAAACATAATCAACACAACTAAATGCTCATGTTGAAGGTTCTTTGCTAGACTAAATACCTTCAACTACACTCAAAGCATAAGCATCTAAATCAGATTTCCCACACCTTTGTGGAGGTATAATATTTTCTTGGGTATGTCTTTAGAAATTGAATATGATGGCACTATCGGTGCAGCATTACCCATGACTTCTGAACTTGGCTGAGATGTATTCTTTAATATAGATCCCAAAGCAAACTCCAAAGGGACTATTTCAAACTGAATATCCACCAAGCTACTAATTTTTTGTCAATTATTCACCACTGATTCTATTGGACCCTACAAGACATACAATTGGGTCCTTTTCGTCCTTGCAACACAGCCATATCACCTTTGCTAACCTTCAAGACTCTATTTTCACTAGTGTAATTGTACCCTTTTGAATGAAGAGTACTCAAGGAGATCAAGTTTCTTTTTATATCTGGGACATGCATTACTTCATCAAATGTCCTAACTATCCCATCAAACATTTTGATTCCAATACCAGCTATTCGACAAGGAGTATTATTACTCGTCAACACAACAACTTGAATTTTTTTTCATATGTTGAAAATAAATTCCGATTGAGACATATATGAAAAGAAAAATTTGTATCAACGATCCAATCATCGTTAGATTTGGAGTCTCCGTTAGAAATAATCGAAATCTCTTCATCACTGTAGTAATTTTCTGTAATATTGGTTTCACCTAAAGTTTTATGTTGCTTTCCCTTCTTAATTGTAGTTAATTTTTCTCTATTTAATAATTTGTAGCAATCTTTCTTTATATGTCCATTCTTTTTGCAATAGTTACAAACTTTATTATTGGAGTTAGATTTCGAATTTCCCCTCTCATAACCACCATGAATAACAAGACATTCTCCATGAACTTCAGATCCAACGAGATGCTTCATCTTTTCCTTTGAAAATAAAGCATCATAAACTTCATCAATAGTGAAAGATTCACGACTATCTAATATCGTTTTTCTAAACTATACGTATGAAGTGAGCAACAAACACAACAAAATTAACCATAAATCTTCATTTGCGTACTTAACCTCTAAGGTTTTCAAATCAACGATAATTTCTTTAAATAAGGTGATTTTCTAAATATGTACCTTCTGTCATATGGTGATAATACAAATGCTACTTCATGTGCAATTTACTAGTTAGACTCTTTGTCATGGACAATTACTCCAACTTCAATCATAACGCAGCTGAGGTTTTCTCCTTCAAAACGTCTTGTCGAATGTGATTCGAAAGATGAAGATGAATTTGAGAAATTTCTCCTCCAACCATCAATTTGAGGGTATCTTGTCAAATCATAACAAGGGATCATCCAAATCTATCTGAGTGAGCATTACTCTTCATCTGCCACAACAAAAATCTTGTATTTTGATTTAAAAGCGGAATATCATACTTCAAGGTTGCTATCCCAAAAAGAAATCAAAACTCTCGAAGCACAATAAACTTGGCTCTGATACCACTTGTTAGCAAATTAACAAGGATTATATAATCGACGAACGATACCACTTGTTAATAATGAGTGAGATGAATAACACAGTTTGAAGTAGCGATCACAATATAAGGATAACACGATAATATGGCAGAGGAACGAATATTTTATTAATAATGGAGAGAAATACAAAAAGAATAATGTGTATCTAATACACGTTTAACTCTCAAAAGTCATATGAAAGCCATACAAGTCGTGGACTATATATAGAGCCCAAAAGAATATGTTATGGTTGGAAATAGGATAAAAAAATTATCCAAAAATAAAGAAACAATATTTCCCCGAATAATATTGTCATTCGAGCGGCAACCAAGCGGCGCATGGTGCTCGAGCGGCAGACAGATGCTTCCAATGATGTAGCGTTGAGTTTTGGTAAATAAACCAATATTCCATCCCTATTGACGCCTAGGCACCCCGTTTGTGAGCTCAAGCACCCAATTGCTGCTCCAACCTTCAATTGTCAACTTTGATACCTCTTTGGCTCATTTTTCAACCAAAACACATAATCAATGTCGGAATTTAGGTCACATATTCAACATGTCTTGTTACTCAACCAAGAAAAGTTAAGAGTAATTGGAATTCGTACTTCACATCTCCAAGCTTTGTAATATCTCTCTTCTATAATATCAATGTTCTAGTTTGTGTATCTAACTTCGCGAACCTGTTATAACTCCTTTGTAGTTGTATTTTTGGTGTTAAGAGTGATAACTAAGTAAACTTTATGTTACCAACATCTATGGTAGCTTAAGTCTTCATCTTCTATTTACTCCACTGATTCGTAGTTCCATGTTCATCTCTAAGGATCCTCTTAATCATAACTTCCTAAAGTTACAAGTTTTGAGAAGAAATCTCATAAGAATTATAGTCTTCATATAGAAACGTGAGCTAGTACTTTGACACTTCTTTATGACTGTTGTGCCTTGGTTGCATGCTTAGTTTAATGCGAATATTAATTATTTGATATATTATTTGTTTTGTCATTTCTTGGGATGATATTGGTTCGTATAAATTAGAAAGAACGAGATAGGTTGGAATCTCTTAAAAAACACGAGTTCTATTTCAAGTTTTCATGGTTCTTTTTCGTCGCCATCATCCGTTACCTCCTTACCCTCAAAGAAAAGTATGTCCAAAATAGACTATCTATGTAGAATATTTAAATGAAGACACGAATTTCCCATTATCGACATCCCTCTTTTAAATCCGTACAAGCATTCAACGTAAATAATGAAAGTCTTAAGACATGTCTTCAATATATATGGAAAGTCGATATAGAATTTTAATTTTGTTATATGAGATTCTGTGCTTACTTTCTTGAATTGACAGCATTGAGTTGGTGCATGATAACATTCTTGCCACTCTAATAACTGATTCTGCTGCTGCAGCATAAATGAAAACTGGGCTAGTGGATGCCATAATTGTCGGGGCTGTTAAAGCCTTGTGATGATTTTGACAATAAAAAATAACATAAAGAATTGCAAAATAAATAGGCTAAGAGTGACCGAATTAAATTTTCCTAACGAAATAATAAGGAAATTAGTTGGAGGACCTAATTGAACATACCTAATAGTTGAAGGATAAAATTGATATTAAATAATAGTTGGAGGATCGAATTGGTCTTCCCTAATAGAGAAAGGATGAAATTGATGTTAATTTCTAGTTGGTGTACTAAATTGTGATGAATTCAAGGTTAATTAATAGTTGGATGACCAAATTGAATTTTCCTAATAGAATAAGAATGATATTGATGTTAATTATTACTAATTGAAGAACATAATAGAACTTCCCTAATAATTGAAGGATGAAGTTGGGGTTAAATAATAATTTGAGAACCAAATTTGACTTCTCTAATAGTTGAAGAATGAAATTGATGTCAATTACTAATTGGAGGACCAAATTGAACTTCTCCAATAGTGAAAGAATGAAAATCGTGTTAACTAATTTTCCCTAGCTAATTACAAGTTAGACGACCAAATTAGACTTCCCTAATAGTTAAGCATGAATTTAATGTTAACTAGTAGTTGGAGGATCTACTTGAACTACCCTAATAATTGAAGAATGAAATTAAAGGAAAGCACTAGTTGGAGTAACAAATTGAACTTCTGTAATAGTTAAGGGATGATGCTAAATAATAGTTGGGTGACCAAAATGAAGTATTCTAATACTTGGAGGAAAACATTGAACTTCCCAAAATAAAATATGAATGAAATTGACGTTAATTACTAAATGGAGGACGTAATTGAACTTTTAATTAAATAACCTTCATCTATAAGCAAAGGCCAACTAGATCCTCCAACTAGTAATTAACATCGAGTTAATCATTTAAATAATTCGAATGATCAGTTCCGTCCTCCAGGTATTTGTAAAACTAATTTCATCCTTCATCTGTGAGGAAAATAAAATTGGACCCTTTAACTAATTATAAACACCAAATTCATCCTTCATGTATAAGGGAAGTCCTACACGGTCCACCGACTTTTAAATGAAACCAATTCCGTCCTTTTCAACTATTTGGAAAGTCAAATCAGACCCCAAACTACCAGTTAACTACAACTTCATCCTTCATGTATTAGTAAATTTCATATAGGTCCTCTATCTTTGAATTGAAATCAATTTCGTCCATCGTCTATTAAGAAAGTTAATATTGATCCTCGAACTATCACTTAACGGTAACTTCATCCTTCAACTATTCAGAAAAACAAATAAGTCCTCCATCTTTCATTTGAAGAAATTATCTCCATCAATTATTTCTTAGGATCAATTTCATCCTTCACCATTCGGAAAGTCAAATTGGATCCTCAAATTATTGGTTAGGATCAATTTCTTCCTTCAGCTATTGCAAAGTCAAAATGGATCCTCAAACTATTACTTTAGTAAAATTTCGTCCTTCACCTATTCGGAAAGTCAAATTGGGTGCATAACCAATTGGTTACGACAAATTTCGTCCTTCATCTATTCGGAAAGTCAAATTGGATGCATAACCAATTGGTTACGACAAATTTCATCCTTCACCTATTCGGAAAGTCAAATTGGATCCATCAACTATTGGTTAAGATCCAATTCATCCTTGATCTATTCGGAAACTCAATTTCGATCCATCATCTATTGCTTAGGATATAATTCGTCCTTCACCTATTCGGAAAGTCAAATTCGATCCACAAAATATTGGTAGATATAAATATCATCCTTCAGCTATTGGTAAAAGTAAAAATGGGTCCTCAAACTATTATTGTGGATAAATTTCGTCCTTCACCTATTCGGAAAGTCAAATTTGATTTTCCAACTATTATTTAGGATCAATTTCTTCCTTCACCTATTAGGAAAGCCAAATTTGATCCTCCAACTATTTGTTAGGATCAAAGTCGTCCTTCACCTATTCGGAAGTCCAAATGGATCCTCCAGCTATTACTTAGGATCAGTTTCCTCCCCACCTATTCGTAAAGTCAAATTGGATCCTCCAACTATTCGTTAGGATCAATTTCACCCTTCAATTATTCGGAAAGTCAAATTGAATCCACCAACTACTACTTAAGGTCAATCTTATCCTTCACCTATTCGGAAAGTCAAATTGGATCCTCCAACTACTACTTAAGGTCAATCTTATCCTTCATCTATTCGGGAAGTCAAATTGGATCCTCCAACTACTACTTAAGGTCAATCTTATCCTTCACCTATTCGGAAAGTCCAATTGGATCCTCAAACTATTCTTTAGGATCGATTTTCTTCTTCATCTATTCCGTAAGTCAAATTGGATCCTCAAACTATTGTTGACATCATTATCGTCCTTCAAGTGTTAGGGAAATTCAAATACGTCCTCTATTTTCCATTAACTATTGTGAATGAAAAATTGGATCTCAAACTATTAGTTAAGATCAATTTACTCCTTTAACTGTTAAAAAAGTCAAATTGCTTAATCCATCAAGTGTTTGGTAAGAACAATTGAGTCATCCATCTTTTAATTAAAATCAATTCGAACCTCAATCTATTTGTTAACATCAATTTCATCCTTTAATTGAAACAATTTTCATTCTTCATCTATTACAAAAGACAATTTCATCCTTCAAGTATTAATGTAGTACCATTATCTCCTCCATCTTTTTGTTATTCCAATTTCATCCTTCAACAATTATGAAAGTTAAATTGGCTCCTCCAGCCATTAGTTAAGTTCAATTAATCCTTCAACTATTAGGAAAGTCAAATTAAATCCTTCAAGTGTTAGGAAAGCTCAATTAGGTCCTATATCTTTTAAATGAAACCATTTTCGTCCTTGAACTATTCCAAAAGAAAAATTGGATTATCGAACTATACCATTGTCACCCTCCATGTTTTAGTTTAGATCAATTTCTTCCTCCAACTATCGTGGAAGTTCAATTCGTTCCTCCTATTAAATGATTCCAATTTCGTCCTTTAGCTATTATGAAAGTATTTTGGATCCTCCAACTATTTGGTAAGATCAAATTAATCCTTCAACTTTTAGGAAAGTCAATTAGATCATCTATTCGTTAACAACGATTTCATCCTTCATAAGTTAGAAAGTTTAATTAAGTCTTCTAACTTTTAATTGAGACTATTTTCATCCGTCAACTATCATGAAAGTGAAATTGGATTCTCCATCTATTAAGTAATATCAATTTCATCCATCAAGTATTTTATTATACCAATTTCATCCTCCATCTACTTGTTAGCATCAATTTAATCCTTCAGATATTAGGGAAGTTTAATTCCATCCTCTATCTTTCAAGTAAAAACAATTTCATCCTTGAACTATACATAAGACCAATTTTGTCCTCTAACTATTCATTAACTATTTTGAAGATTTAATTTGGTCACTCAACTATTATTTAGCATTAATTTCATCATTTATCTATTAGGAAAGGTCAATTAGATCCTCCAACTATTATTAACATCTATTTCATCCTTTAACTTTTACACAATTTCGTCCTTCAACTATTAATTAACATTAATTTCAACCTTCAACTATTTTAAAAGTTTAATTTGTTCCTCCTACTAGTTATTAACATCAATTTCATCCTTTAAATATCATGGAAGTTCAATTCGGTTCTCCAACTAGTAACTAACATCAATTTCATCCTCCAACTAGTAATTCACATCAATTTTATCCTTCAAGTATAAGGTATGTCCAATTTAGTCCTTCAAATTAACGTCAGTGTCATACTTCAACTATTAGGGGAGTCCAATTTGGTTCTCCAACTATTTATTAACATCAATTTCATCCTTCAACTGTTAGGGAAGTCCAATTTGGTCACTGTTATAGATGTAATTGTATCTCCAGATGAATTACAAGTTTGGAATTTTACACATTTTTATTATGCAGTCAATATAAACTGATATGTATGATCTTTCGAACAGTTTTAACAGTACAATTTGGCCAAGTGTCTTAAAGTATACAAGTAAAACGAGTAATTCTAATATTGGCCAAGCTTGACACAATTTTACGGATTATATAACAGTAAGTCATCCCATCTCTCTTTTTTCATTTTCTAAATTGATTTAGGATAAAATTTATTAATGGAAAATCTTACATTAAAGTCTTGCACATGGATCTTCGTGATTTTTTCCCCATCAAACCATATAATCTTTCAATCATTTATCAGTATTTTTTCTAATGTAGAAAGTATTGCATCCATTGTTTATTCACAAGTCTGAAATTCATTACCATTTAAAGATTTTCACGGTATATCGCATTTCGTGTAATGGGTCAAGTATCCATGTGGTATAACTTGTTGAATTATGTAAGCGAAAAATATTGAGGCTTGAATCTATGATTTTCATAATGTCAATATGACATTTTACTGCTGAGTTATATTATTTCTTTGCCCATCGAAAATAGAAGTAACTAATCCTAAGTCAAGGGATTGAGCAACTCAACGCCACTGTTATTAAACAAGACTTATTTTATTCATATTGATTTAGTACATATAGTCCACTTATGAAACATGCCAATGCAGTTTATGAGAATTTTTACACCGATGACCTTATCAATTCTCAACATGTGAACATAAGAACGTCATTTAACGCATGTATATCTTCAGTCGACTTGAAAAATGATAAGAACTGTATTAAATGTTAAATATATATGACTCGATTAATGAAATAAAATATCTTTTGTCGCGACGATAAAATATTTTTGTTGCTAAACGTTGAATAGTGAGATGCATTATTAGAACATAATTAATACCTTGATTAGCATATCCTTAACTTCTTATAAATTCTGTCGATCAACATTAATGTAAGAGTGGGACTCTACTATATTCTTGATATGTGCACTACAAGGGTAGATCATAGGTGGGTTGTTTGTTGAAAGATATGTGAAGGAATATATTCTTTAATTGCTATGTCCGAGAAGGATTCAAACCATTACGTAGTTTACTCTTTCCCTTATTGTTATGGTTGTGTTTAGGAAGGTTCATCACTTCTTTTTTATTTTCCTGTCGTTCCTTTTTTTTTCTCTGTCATTCCATAGAGGTGTCGTAGCCTCTGTATTTTCTATTTAAAGGCCTTATGCCATAAATAAAGAACCGTTGAATCTTCTCTCAACATAACATTTATCATTTAGGAGGCTTGGTTCACCTTGAATTGAACTACTGAAGGAGGACAAGGATTCCTCGAAGAATCCTAGATATGTTTATTTGCAAATATAGGTAAATTACGCAAAGTCGATTTTTGTGCTTTACCTATTCACAAATCAATTATGCGCTCTCAAACAAAAATACGTAACAAAATGGTATCAGAGCAGACATCATATTTCTTGGTTACGATCGAGCGGCAGGATGTTGACGCCAATATTACATGTTCGTCGGGGACTAGTCATGGGCCAGTGTGAAATCAGTTCGACATGGGCGTCGAGATTGTAGAGTGTGGTGGATTTTTATGGTTCTCATTGTAAGGTATGAGACTTGAATTCAACATTGAAAGTATAGGCTTTTGGTGTGTAATTTATATAAATTTGGACTCTCCAACTTCAACAACTAGCTTTTAAGGAATGACTCTCCCAAAATCTTTAGCAATGGTATCAAAGCAGGCACCACGTATCTCGGTTGCAATCGAGTGGCGCAAATGGTGATACGACATAGCAGTGTTTGTTCGAAACTAGTCATGGGTTAGTGCAACGCTAGTTCGACGTGGGTGTTAGGATATCAAAACATGGTAGGTTATCATGGTTCTCATTGTAAAGTATGAGACTTGAATCCGACATCGAAAGTGTGGACTTTTGATGTATGGTTTATATAGACATTGGCTCTCCAATTTCAATAGTTAGTTTTTTAAGCTATGGTTCTCTCAAGATCTATATCAATGATAGCAAAAGTTTTGAGCTCATAATGTTATATATATTTATAAGGTAACATATGTGGTCTAAGTGGGAGATTGTTGAAAACTTATTTAATTTGCTATGTGGGTCGACATATGTAATTAATTGTGTATAAATGTTATCTTAAAGTTAAGCCCAAAATTAAAGTGATCTAATAAAGAATCAAGTAATTGGGCTTTCGGCATCTAAATAAAATGTGAGTCGAATTATATGTGTAGAGACTAAATCCATTAGAGTTTTCTGCATGTTTAGCAGTCAATTCAATCAACGGAAATCATGCATGGGAACAAGGATTCGGTATCGAAGATATAGGATAAATTAATAAATTTATGTTCAGGTAGTTTAATATAAGATTAGAATAAACAAAATTTTGAGTTAAAGTTCGCATGACAACGCGCTAATGAAAATTTCATGCACAATAGCACATGAACATGATGATGGACATGTGTCGTAAGGGCCTGGCCCCAAACGAAAGGTTCTTGCATGGGGACTAATTTCTATGCCACTTGTCTATGCCTTTAGGTATACATTTAAAATTTTGGGTCCAACCATTATAAAATAATGAATGGTGATGCAGGTATACATTCTTTTATGTTTCTTCAAAAATTTGTCGAAGATGAAGTTATTCCGAAGGTTGCTTGCGGTAAATGAGCTTTTCAAATCCTCTATGTCATTCCTCTTCAACTCGGATGTATAACAAAAATATAATTAAATTGTTCAAAATCATAGAGAGTTACAATTAGGGAACGACACGTTGTTGTCGTAATATAGCATCAACACATGTTGTCTGTTGATGGATCGTTGAATGTTCTTCATAGTAGGCGAATGTCCTCACAATCGATGTGTTTGTTGATATCGCTGGCAAGGATAGAGCTATGATTATAAAGTTGTAGGGACAAATTTCACAAAATTTTAATTGTAGAAAAAAATTGAAAAATATAAAGAATTTTTTGAAAATTTTGTGCAAAATCTTATATTTGAAATTTAGTGGGGGGCAGCGTCCACTGCTCGCGTACTAAATCCACCACTATCGTCGAGAACACATATCGAGAAGATGGTGCTTCATTAATTAGTCCTGATATTACTAATTATTACTGGTTAGGTTTTCTATTCAAGTTTTAGTCTAGCATGGCTGGGATCGTTGTAGGCTTGACCCAAATCAACGCCCTTCAATTTCTCTCGATTGAGTGGGATGCAGATGGTTTCATTATTTTATGATTTTTAACCTTCATTGTTTTTCGAAATATTTCACGTCAACGAATCTGAAAATTCTTGGCAATGTTAGAGATGAAACAATTCCATGAAAGTTGCTAATATATGTTTCATGTGTTCATCTTTAAGTGTGACAAAAAAAATATGTTCATGTTCAAATCGAGTTGTAGGTTGACATCAAATTTTTGTACATATGGTACATTGAGCAATACTTCTGTTGTACCCTCTTCATACTTCTTGGCTAACAAAATATGTAATTTTCTGCCATGCAATAAACTTCGTTCGAATTTTACATATCAAGAAATATTGACGGTGAGTTAACGCTTTCAGAGTAAAAATTAAAATAAAGACACCGATTAACAAAGATAGTTGCCGGGAAAAAATAATTTCTAAACACATGCAATATACAATTAAAGATAAATATAAGAAGTTTAGGCTATAAACATTGATTCTATGTTAAATAACTGGTGTAGGGACCAGTCGCCCACATCAAGCAAGTATATAAAAAATGACCATCATATAAAGGAAACTTTATAGCTGTATCAATAAAAGGATGTTCTAAAAACTAGGTTGGAAGGATTTTCGAGCTCATGTTTGCAAGGGCCGAGCCGGATTGGGTCGGCCCCATTGCCACCCCTAGGTGGAGTGTGTCGTGCAAGGATGATTATGCCACTAGTTGAGCCTCATTTTCGGAATAGATTTGGTAAAAAATAATTTTTTTTTTCGGAAAATGTGATATTAAAAAATAGAAAAAGAGTTTACGCGTAAAAGTATTTTTTAGGAGAATGAGTTGTTGAAAATGAGTTTGAATAAAAAGAAGTTTTGAAGAATGAGGCTCAAACTTGTGTTATATTCAAAGAACTACACCAAAAACTAAAACGTGGGCTTTGTATGTGGGAAGTATGCACAAATGCACTATTAAAATAATTTTTTAAAAATACTGTTAAATTTTTTTTATTACAAATAATAAAGGATTACATTTCTCACCAAATGTAACACACCATATTACATTTTTTGTTCAACATGTAACAAACTATGTTATTTTCATCCACAGCTAGTTTCCACGACCACGAACACCTTACCCTGACTCACCACCTCAAATCTCATCACTAACAAAATCAAATCAAATGCCAAGCATCGTCTTGAAAAGATTGTTAGAATTTTGGTGTGATTTGAATTCTTTGTTGAAAATAATTGAAAATTCTAATTAAAGTGCACATTAGAATAATTCTATTGTTGAATCATATTCAAGTTTATTTGATGAATTCTAATTGAAATTTTACTTGAAAACTCAATTGAGAGTTGAAATTTGTGTTGAACTTGAAGAAAACTTTGAAATGAAGAAAAACACATTTCGGAAGGTATTTGGACGGAGACGAAGCGCCTGGGTGTTGGGTCAGGGTGTCTAGGCGCCACCAACGTAAAGAAGAACAGGGAGTCGGTGCTACGGCGCCCGGAGAGTGGCGTTGCGGACTGCGACGTTGTTTTCTCCCTACTTCATTTTGGACTTCATTTTTACCATTCTACTTTAATTACAACTATATTACAAGGGTTTGGACGTCCCCTACTTGTACCTTATACATAGTTGACTTTTCATTATAATTTAGTAAGAAATTAGAAATATTGTAAACACATAGTCTTTGTATCCTATCTTCATATTATAATAAAGTTTCAATTATCTACAAATTACTTTATTCTTGAATTCTTGTGATCTTTACTTTATATTGTGGCTTAACATCTTATTTTCTCCAACAACTTGGTATTGGATTAATCCGGTATCATCTCCACTCTTCACAACGAAGGTCACCGCAAATGGTGTACCATGCAAGGATGGCATCCATTTAAAGAGGGAAATAGCAATCCATCCACAAAGAAAAACCACACCTGAAGCTTAATCAAAGAGTTGACTAAAAAAAATCTGCTAAAAAAAATCAAACAACCGCGTTGTAAAACATAACAGCTATTATGTGATAGCTGAGAAGTCTTCATCGAAAATGGAGGTCTTGGCGACGAAGATGGAGGTCTTTACAAAGAGATTTGTATTATTTATATTTTCGAATAAGTTACAGTATTTTTAGAATAAAAAATAATGAATAGTAAAACTGAAAACTAAGGAAAAATGGCCTTTGTGTGGTATAATTTCCTCTTTATACTTTGTCAATGTTAGGCCCTCATTTTATCAATTTTTCAACTACATATTTATTATTTTTTTTATCAATATCTACTAAAAACTTGATTTTTAGCTAAACCCAACAAAGGCTTCTTAATATAACTCATCGATATTGTCTAGATTGAAAATTAAATTTAAATCAAGTGGTTTAAGAACATGTTGCGCAACGTAAGGTTGAAGCTACCCGAACTGTTAATTAAAATCAGACCATAACATATTCAACACGATTCAAGCCAATTCATGTGTTCACTTGACATAACAAGTTTGATATTTTATAAAAAATTAAGAAGTTAAATTAGAAACAGTCATTCACAGAGTTAGATATGAAAAAAAGGATAAAATTAACGGAGCAACCAACCTCTACCATAATAATAAAATTAAAGCCCCCTGTTTGCAACGAGCCCTTGTGTTAAGTTGAGCCATGTTTTCTCCTTATTCATGTAACCATTCAAGTTAGAGCTCACGTCCCGATCACCTTAACAAACATGTCTCTATTGTTATTGTTTTGCGCGGAGAGTCGGGCCTCGCTAACAATTAGAAGAAGGGTAAGACGATTGTGTAAGGAACAACAACCTCTTGAGACAAAGTCTCAACGAGGGGTGCTTTATTCGCCAAGATCACAGTTTACAAGAAACGAAACGCCTCCA
>CAIGRP010039195.1:646-12060 GCA_903798385.1 Fraxinus cuspidata
AAAAGATAGATATAGATTCTGTTATAGATGCATTTTATGTTTCAAAACCTCGTCGGGAACAACATCAAATTAAATGAATTTGACTTTAATTTATATATAAATTTATTATATCGACTTTCAAATTTTAGCCCGTGCGAGAAAAATTCCTGGATCCTCCCCTGTCGATCAGGGAATTGAATTTGTAATCATACATCATGTAGGAATTTAAATACTTTAGTCCATATTATAATGACTACATATTTCATTGATTAGTCGATGTCAAACTCGAGTTATCTATTGGTGATCTAATTTGGAAAGCCATCACTTGCCTCATATCCCAAATAATACTTTATATGCAATTGGCAGTTGACTTTTTTATGTAACTGAACCTTGTTCTGTAAAAACATAGAGAGCTGCCATAGGTGTATCCCACTTCATTCAACTAGAAGCAAAAACTTTCTTGTTTTTCCAGATTATGAAGTTCATTGTTGGACAGAGGCTTCGTGACCTTCTGGTTGATGAAGCAAAGTTCTAGTACAATGTTAGCAGCCAAGCCGAAGAAATTCAAGTTGAGTTTAAGCGAATACAATGCTTCTTAAAAGATGCTGATACAAGACAAGACAAGGACGAGACTATCCAGAATTGGGTATCAGAAATAAGGCAAGTGGCATATGATGTGGAAGATGTTCTAGAAATATTTGCCATCAAAGTTATGTTGAAGAAAGAGAAGGGAGTTCTTGTAAGATATGCTGGCATACTGAATGAGGGCATAACCCTCCATCAAGTTGGATAAAAAATACGGGTAATTAAGGCTAAGATCTCCGCTCTAACAAGAAGTCTGCAAACTTATGGCATAAAAGCAATTAGCCAAGGAGAAAACTCAAGTTCTACGTCCCGAAAACGTCAACAGCTGAGACGAACCTATTCCCACCTCGTTGAAGAGGATTTCACAGGTCTGGATGAAGATGTGGAGCTCCTGGTTTCACAGTTGGTTAATAAGGCAATAATAAATGCTATCAAGTTGTTTCCATTTGTGGAATTGGTGGCTTGGGAAAGACGACGCTCGTTAGGAAGGTTCATGGTGACACGAGAAATCAGTTTCAAGCTTTTGCTTGGGCATGTATATCTCAGCACTGGCAATCACAAGATGTTCTACTAGGGATCCTTAATAAACTTGTACCAGAAAAGAGGGAAATTTTCAAGAGTGAGAGATGAAGAAGAAGAACTGGTCAAAGGAATTTTAGGAGATTCAACAGAGGAAAAAGTGCCTGGTGGTGCTCGATGATATGTGTCGAAGGATTTCTGAGATTTTCTAGGTGTTGCCTTCCCTCCAGGGAATACAGCGTGCAAAATTTTGCTCACAACACGCAATCAAGAGATTGCTCTGCACATGGATCCAAACTGTTTCCTTCATAAGCCTAGATGTTTGAATGAGGAGGAAAGTTGGGGGCTACTGACGAGGAAAGTGTTCTATGGAAATAATCGTCCACGTAACAATTCTACAAATGCACATTTATAAAAGATATTGAACTTAGATTTGTCCCAAGTTGACAAAGAGTTTCCACAATCACATTATGGTTAACCTTCTATTTTGATTTTGTTAAGCATGCACACACATTTATGTAACATATGAATCTTAATTGTCTCAAATTGGCAACGGTTTCCTCAAATCATGTTTCGGTTGACCTTCTATTTGATTTTGTTATGAAGTTTTGTCTTATATCAATTCTTGATGATAATCTAAGAGCTATAGAAGCAAATATGTCACACCTAACCTTTTGGAGTTTCAGATTAAAACTTCATGAACTAATAATTATAAACAGAGCCTTTTCTTGTCAGATTTACTACACGTCCAGACTAAAAGGATTGGATTTCTTCATATCAAATAACTCTATCTTTGTTCATGGATGTTCAATTCTTATGCAGATTTCAAAATCGACACAAATATGGAGATAGATGCTAGGGAGGGAGCTGGTTGTGCAATGTGGAGGATTGCCATTAGCCATCACTACACTTGGGGGACTTTTGGTGACAAAACCTACACTACGAGAGTGGAAAATGGTGCACGAAAATTTCAATTCATATTTGAGGAGGGGACAGAGTCTTGGAGAATATGGCAAAAGTGTACGAGGTTTTAGATTTAAGTTATCGTGACTTACCTTATCAGTTAAAGCCCTGTTTCCTGTATTTAGGGAATTTCCCAAGGATTCTAATATTAGAGCCCGGAACTTATATCAAATGTGGACATGGTCACATGAACCAGTCGGTTCTAGCCTTCAAGGTCTTCGTCGATGGCAGCAACAGTAGGGTTCACACGCAGGCTGTCTGTTTTTGCTGATTTATATGTTGAGAAATATTTTCCTCCTAAAAACGAAAAGACCAGTCATGTAAGAACAGCATTATTCTTTAACAGGTGCACGTATCATTTAATAATTCAAGACACGTTGAAATTACTCTGCCAGAATTTCACATTGCTCAGAGTTCTACAGCTTAACTTCTGTTTTCGTTTCAAAATGTCTAAAGCTATTGGGGACTTTGGTCCACTTGAGATACCTGAACTTTCGAAATTCAGACCTCATAGAAGTGCCATCGTCTAAGTAACTTGAAATTCCTACAGACGCTCGATTTAAAGGTGAAGTCTATCAATAAGTTGGCTATACCTGATGTTCTATGGAAGCTAGAAATTTTGAGGTTAAGCAGATTGGAAACGCTAAAAAACTTCGATACAAGAGTTTCAGATTTCAGGGATCTCTTCCAATTAACAAAGCTTTGAAAATTGTCTGCAATTATCTCACTAGGCTGGGAGGACCTGCAGGCACTTATGAACTACTTGACAAGCAACTCAAATCTTCTCAGGTACTCCTCCTTCCGAATTTACTACAGATTTTGTTCAGAAGAAGAGCAAAATTTTCTGAGACAACTCGTTGGGTGTGATCATCTCCGAAATTTGGATTTGATTGGACGCGTGACTAAGCTACCAGAATACCATTATTTCTCCTCAAGCCTTATGAAGTTAACCTTGAGAACAAGTGGACTAAAGGAAGATCCTATGGCTATCTTATAGAAAATACCGACACTAAATTTCTTGTCTCTCAATCTGAATCTCTTTCTGGGGAAGGAACTGTGTTGTTCTCGACAAGGTTTCCCTCAACTCAGAACTCTTGAATTTCGTCATTTAAAGATCGTTGGATGCAGAAAATTGGAAATGATTCCAGATGGAATAAAAATTGTTACTACCATCGAAACATTGGAAATTTCAGACATGCCTGAAGACTTTTTACACCGGCTTCAATCCATAAACGGAGAACCAGGAGTGGATTTCTACAAAATAAGCCATATTTCTTCCATCACATTTGTTGACCATATCAGAAAAGACTACGGGAACGTACTGAAGAGGCTATCAGGTATCAGCCCCCCACCTATGGTAGTACAGGGCCCATGTGCCCCCCGTACAACCAGCTTTGTTCTACAACTTTTTCCTTCTCTCTGTCCCCAAGACACAGGCTTGCACTTGTGTGCACGCTATTTCCTCATCTACTAAATTTTGTGTTTTGTCTTATAACTTGCCTGGACTAACCTTATTTTCCATATTGGCCAGATAAAAATATCTTCAGAAAGTTACGAGGATACATGTCAACCTTAAAAAGGTAATGTTGGACTCAATGGAATTGGACAAAATTTGGATAGAGCCAGCAGGCTGAAAGAAAATCCCACGTCCAGCGGCAATGCCTTCTCGGCGTCTTCAAGATGTTCATGAAACTATCAAATTGCTGCACAGATAACTCAAACTGATGATTTTAGTGAAACTTAATACCAATTGTTGGCACTTCTTGGGATCTGACTACCGAGTTCTACCCAGATAAATGGTAAAAGTTTAAAGAATATTATACTGCCAAGAACAAGCAAGAATCAAGCTTTTCCCAACAGAACATGCAGATTTGGAGTGATTTTCTGGGTAGAAAATTCAAGATTATTTTGTGTATTTTCTTGGAAAATCTGTGTTCACATTGTCTTCGAGTATTTGATTAATTATTACTGGTGAGTTACCGAAATACATTCGTGTATTCATGTGTTCAGTATTGTATTCGCACTAGTATTTATTGTGAAATTGTTCGTCGTTGATTAGGCTTGCCCCAACATAAAATTCGTTTGCTACGAAGTGAAGATTGTGAGAAACTAAGGGTGCTTCAGATGGATTAAGGTTTTATTACCACCACAGAGAGATCCAATGCATGCGTAAAGTTTTTCAAAGCAGATTTCAAGTTTATATCAAGAGCTGCCTGTTCTATTATCACTTTCCTCAACCATAGCAAATGATGTACCTCGTATAAAAATGTGTTAACATATACTAGAATTTCAATAGACGGCCCTGTTGGCTGTAGCAGCTCATGTACATAGCTGGCCGATTCTAGCCAATCGTGTTGCAAAAAGGCCTGGAATAATTTGCTTACAGGCCTGAGCTGGTTCAGGTTTTAAGGTGGTTAGACCAAGCCCAATCCACCACATCTCTCAACGACCCTTCTCAAGGGAAGCAGGATCGTAATGGGCCTTCTGTATTATAAAATTTGTTTTGGCCCATGCATGGGCAGGGCCAAACCACCACCATAGCCATTTTGCTAACAGAATCTTTAAAATAAATCAGAACAGGCAAGGTTGAAGGAAAATTTAATGTGCACAAGAATAAAAGAACCCAATCCAAATCTTATCGCCATCAGATAAGTAAGCTTACAATATAATGTGTCTGCATATTCTTTGAAGTACAATATAAGATATACTCTCTTATTTGCAAACCCACACAGCAATATATACAATGTGTAAGGGACAGTTACTCTGGTTTGAATTGCTTCAATGATTTTGGTTCTCTTTCTTTCTTGTTCTTGATACCATATGCTCAGATAGCTGCCCAAGAAAAGAAATAGATGAACATTATGTATGCTAAAACCAAGTTATTATATTATAAATTTTTTTTTTTAGAAAAAAAATCAGAGTTAGCATACGAAATTGTCATTATGATAACCCAAATGACTGGTCGCAATGTTCTTTTACCATAATAGATGAAAATACTCGAGGAGGAAAATATTAGTAAACAATATAGTTTCAGATCTCTTTCCATCGATACCAAACCCACAGGCATAGTGGTTTGCTTTCTTCAACATTATATCCATCAAGATTATTATTCTCATTCTTTTTCTATAAACTACACCTGTAGCCTGATGGTAACTAAGGAAGGTATCAGCAACAAGAATGAAATCAATTAGAGAAAAGTGAAACTGTAACAAGTCTACAAGGACAAAGTCCACTACATGTGATGTTAAAAGGATAAATCTTACATCAGTTAAAATGCCAAAATATAGACCAACATATAAGGATCGAGTTACTCGTCTTAACAAGATTGACATTTTAAAATTAAATCCAAATCTTAATAAGATATCAAAACTCATTAAGCTCAAACGAGCAATTAAGTTAAGACTTGTAACGAGCACACATATTTCAAAATTGATACGCTCAAACAAACCACCATCTCGCAAGAACATGTTAAAAGATAAATTTCACATTAGTTAAATACAAAAATATAGATTAACATATAAAGAATTAAATTACTTGACAAGGATCCATTTTAAAATGAAATCCCAACATATAGACCAATATATATTAAGACTTTCAGTCAACCTTATGAACAAGAGTATATGTTGGTTAATGTTTCTATCTATATTCAATATGAGATTTCTTCTTAACATGTTTATACAAGATGGTGGCTCGTTTGAGCATAGCAATATTGAAATATGCGTGCTCGTTTTGAGTTTTAGTCGTATGAATTGCATTTTGGGACTTAATGAGTTCTAATATCATATAAAACTTGGAGATCCATATTAAAAGGTTAATCTTATTAATAGAAGTAACTCAAACCGTTTTATATTGTAAATATACTTATTTTTTATTCGATATGAAATTTATCACTTAACATGTATCTCGACAAGGATCTATAATGTATAGAAGCAAAAAAAAAAAAAAAAGAAGTCTTCGAGAGTAACTCGACAAGCATTTATAGAGTCTATCTGGTTTGATTTTTTTTAAAAATATTGTTGTTAGTCTGAAATGGGTAAAGAAGAAATACTCAACTTAATCATGGAAATTGATGAGAAAGAAAGAAACAAATACATCTCAATGAAAATTGAGAAAACAATACTTTTGACACCTAAAAATACAAAGAAACCTTATTTTGGAAAATATCAGATTTGTCTACATTTAATTGTGTAACCAAAATCCTTTTACTGCTCATGTACTAGTTGTCCACTGTTCTTCTGAAGCAATGATGCTTTCTTTTTATTTGCTTGAACTCTTTCATTTCATGCAACACATATTTCATGAAGTGAGATCCATTCAGTTTTCAAAAGCCGTAAAACAAGATGGGGAACTAACCTGCTCAGTATATGGCAAATACTTCCCATCAAATGTCAGAACAACACGATCCTTTCCGTCCACACCTTTGACTTTGTCAACCGAGCAGTAGAAGTCTATAGCCGACATGCTAATCATTGATGTCCCCCACCGAGCAAAAATAGATGAAGGGAAAGGAGGTAAACATCAAATTCATAGAGAACTTTTAATTACAAAACCAAATTCACATTTATCTACTAGTCATTTGCAAAATATTGTGCACGATCTCCCCGTCTGAAATTGCATACACCCAGGTTGTTTAATCACTGAAGCCCTTCAAAGAGTGTAACATTCATCTTCAGACAATAAAGAACATATTTCAAGGCAACCCACAGGTTGTTTATGTGCTATTCCTCGTTTTAAACAATAAAAGATGTATTACAAAATTGAAAATTATTTCCAACAAGTCCAATAACCGAAGATTGAGGAGTCTCAAATAATAACAGAAGATACTTTTTTTCATTATTCTTTTAAACTGAGCCTTCACAAGAAACGAAAGGCGGGGAGGGTAGAGGGGCCAACATTGAGAGGGCATTTAGAAATGTAGATAATTACCAGAAAAACATTTCTCATTTTGTCTAAAACTTGACAGTCTGCCAAAAGTCTAATAGCATACTCCTCAAGGGTCAAGTAGCAATGTAAAAATTTCAACTACCATCTATTCTCTAAATAATAACATATCCCAAACTGAGGTCTTCAAATGAACATTGATAAGAAATTTTCTTTTAAGTACATTGATATTGCATTAAGAAATTAGTTCATTGACTTAAAAGAGTACCTTACTATTGAAGAGATAGAATTTGGAAGTTCTAGAATTGAAAGTGAAACGAGATTGATTTCTACATTAATAGGAGCTCAAAAAAGATTGTTGGCATCTCATGGAAGAAAGTAGCATTGTAATGCTTGCAGAACACATTCATGACTCAGCAATGCCGTGACTCTGCACATGCTTCAAATGTTTTGACATCTCCACAAACTTCACCTTAAACTTGCAGAAAAGGACATGCATATTGATGATATTTATGTTCGCACAACACACATAAATACGAGCTTGCAAACACATAGTGATTAACTATTCCTTTTAGTGTTTTTTACAAATTTTACTCTGAAGAAAATAAATCAAGGCTGTATTTTAAGGATACCCAAAAAAATAAATTAATTAATAAATAAAAACAGGGAATGGTTCTATAACAAGTCTGAACCTCCAAACCTGGAAAAACATTTTAGGATATTGCAAAGAACAACTTACATGCCATCTCCAAAGTCCTCGTTTATAATTTCCTTGATGCTCTCACCAAAATGCATAACTGCTTCATTCAATCTGGAAAAGAGTACATTAGAATTCAGAAGTCAGAACCTTAGAAATTATGCAACAATTACTAGAGACAAGCGAGAGGAATATAAAGTAAGCAAATACTTTTTGCAAATATAGTAATCAATCACAGAGATGCAATATCAACGTTGGTTTTGCATTTGCAGCTAAAGATCTAGGCTAAAATCTGTAATCTGTAATATCATGCAAGAGGAATATAAAGTAAGCAAATACATGCAAATATAGTAATCAATCACAGAGATGCAATATCAACGTTGGTTTTGCATTTGCAGCTAAAGATCTAGGCTAAAATCTGTAATCTTGAGATTATTTCACCTCAACTCTTTGAGACCAATCTTATCAGTCCAGCCACACCACCACCACCACCACCCCCCCCCTCCCCCCGCCGGCCCCCACCACCCATATGACACCATGGAAGAAAATACGGAGATACAAGAATATTCTTCACTAATTGTAGTTAATTCGTGAGGGGATATCAAACAATTTACATCCATGTGAGCATCAAGATATACCATAGAAACTACTTCAAGAAAGCCATTTCCTCATTTTTCTCTTATCTTCATTTTGTTCAAGCAAGGGGGCTTTTGGTGCAAGAAGAACAATATACACAACTTACATTTCAAGCATTGTAAACAAGGACTCAAGTAGATATTAACACAATCCATGTAAAAATTAAACTAAAAACAAAAACTAAAAAGAATCCAAAAGCTTAAAATTAGTCTCCTTATCATAATTGCACCCAATAATTGGTTTTCTATTGTATACACACCAAGATACATTCTTTAATTAAAAAAAAAACCCCTTGATTAATGATTAGATATTCCAACACATTCAGGAGTAGAAATAAGGTGTGTGTGTGTGTGCGCACGCGCGCGTGTATTCAACAAAATAAGAAAAGGAAACCTGTGACCTGTAAACAGTTGGATCTTGAATTATGTTAGGGTCATATGATCGCATGGGTGGTTGCATCATCTCATGGAGGAGATCATCAGACAGGTCGGGGAGAGCTGCCCGGAGTGATGGAGCAGTCTCCGGCTTAAGCTGGGCTTGGCGCCTCAAGAGCTGAGCCACGTACACGTTTGTCAAGCCGGCTTCCTGGGCTATCTGCCCATGAGTCTTGCCCGACTTCCGCTTCACGGCTTGAAGTGCAGCCACGATGCTGGCTTTGCTGATGCTGCTAGGAGTTTCCATTGTTTATCTGTGATGTTTTCTTGATTCTTCTCTTTCTTCGTGATAAGGGAGGGAGGGTCACGGGGATTTTAAGGAACAGATGCTAAAGTTCGAGGACTTAAATATTCCATTTTGCAAAGGTTGAGAACTAAATATCAAAAAGTGCGGATACGAGAGAAGTATTCAGTTTTCTATTTTGTCCCTGCATTTCTTTATATCTCAATTATGCAATTATGATTCTGTTTGATACCCATTCTTATTCTCATTTTTTTTTTCTTTCTTCATTTCAATCACACATTCTTCAAATAAAATAATATTACACATAAATTTAAAATTTTTCATTATTTTTCAACCACACATTTTTCCATCAATCACTATTACAGAATTCATTTTTTTCCCAAAATGGGTGTCAAACACAAGCATAACGTTTAAGGAAAATGCTTCATATACACCGTGTACAGCTCCCCTCACAATAGGGGGGCACGAATTTTTTATTCGAGGTGGACCCCCTTTTTTTGAGGGGAGTGTACGGTGTACAAAAAGCATTTTCCAATATTTAATTATGCAAAAAACTCTCTCTCTCTCTCTCTCTCTCTCTTGGAAGAACCCTGCTACTTGCCCAGGGCCTAGTATTTTTTACCTTTTTGGAATAGGAGCGGTTTGAAATAATTTATATTTCATGGATAAAGCCACTATGTCAAAACATATTGATAGATGTCTTTGA
Organism: Fraxinus cuspidata; assembly: GCA_903798385.1. Classification (NCBI taxonomy): domain Eukaryota; kingdom Viridiplantae; phylum Streptophyta; class Magnoliopsida; order Lamiales; family Oleaceae; genus Fraxinus; species Fraxinus cuspidata. The sequence continues at coordinate 10,291 of CAIGRP010039195.1, forward strand.
CACAATGAGTGTTAGGAAGATATGATTAGATGTAAAAGTTAAGTGTATTTTCAACAGTTCAATAATAGAATATCATGTGACATTATGACAAAAATTATGTCAACTTTTTGACATTTAATATGATTCTAATGTCATTCTCTAAATAACCCTCAATTTTTAGACCGATCCCTCGCCAAATTTGCAAAGAAAAGCTAGAAATAAGTTGCCAGTAAACTTATGTTGAGAGGGACATACATTAAAAAAGTTGATTTATATGCAAAAAATTTCACATGATTTAATTCGAAATTAACAAGAATCTGAGTCTACTTTGATTAGTTTGAAAAGAAATGACCACATATAGTAAAAATATAAACACATAAATTTGATTTTTTAAATGTTTAAAAATTTCTTCTCTCAATTCACTCAATCAGATATTTCAAGTAATTACATTGATTATGGCACAAAGATTCAACCAAGTACAACCTAAAAGCAATAAACTAGCAAAATCACAAAGAAATGGTATTTCTTAATTCTGGGTTACAAAATATACGTTGCTCTATACTCTTTATGTTCCATGAAAATCAAGTTCTCATATCAAGGAAAAATATAGAACAAGTCGGGTATGGCCTAGTGTGATTTTTTTCGTCAACGAAAATGATCAACAAAAACTTACGAAGGATTTTAAAAGAAATCAACAAATTTTCAGCAAAAATATGACCAAAAACGAGAGAAAAGCGATAATGACCATGCATAATAACATAAACTTTAGCAAAACAAAGCCATCATCAAATTTTGACCCCAAATGAAGCAATGGTACCTATCCTTGAAAACGACAAAACTTTTAGTGTTAGATATTTTTACCGAGCAAACAAATTTTATAGAAGATAAGCGTATTATTTTTTCAACTCTAGGGTTTTCGTTTTTAGCCCTACGGTTTGCAACTTTTTTGTTCAAAAAAAAAATTCAACAGTGGGCTCCTCAATCCGCGAAGAAGAATAGCGCCAGAATCTATAAAAAATCAAAACCAACTTTTAATAAATAGAAAATGGTACAAAAATAAAATAAAAGAAACGAAAATAAGTCCAGTCACCACTTGCCTCGTGTGCAGATGTCGAGTGCTCTACTCGACGTCACAATTCTAATGGTGGGTCCCAAGGGTCAAAAAGATGGCTTTGAATATTGAGATTTTTTTTTCATGAATTTTTATACGATTTTCCAATCCTGCATCTTCAACCTAGGCTTTTAGCCACTTTCATATACTTTACCTACAAGAAATCAAAGAAATAACCAAAATAGAAATGTTCTCCCTCCTCACAATGAGAAGTCTTATTTTGTAACCTTATTTACGATTCTCACGTTTGAAAATAATCATGAGTAAAGTTCTTCTAATACATTAATAAGTGAACAGACTTATTCTGCCTATCGTTGACAGGATAACAATTTCAATAACCAAAATATCTAGCAAACTTGATTCAAGGCTTAGCACAACATTATCCTTGACATTCGAAGTGGAAGAACAAACATTAGGGCCCAAAGTTACCCTAATTTCACATAACCTAAATCTTCAATCACTTTGTCCAAACACTCATTTCCAACCTAAATCCACAACTCTTTAATCTACAAAGAACGCTAGAGATTGATCCACTAATGAAGAAGAATTCACGAAGAACTCGTAGCCACTTGGCACGAAGAAGAATCAAATAGGAGTCATACTTCTCACTTAAATTTTTTCCTGCCTAATGTACAACTGTTAACGCATAAAAATAAGGCCAATTAAATGGTCCAAAGATG
>CAIGRP010039202.1:0-27258 GCA_903798385.1 Fraxinus cuspidata
ATGATCATGGAACCTTAGATTATTGCTGCAAATTCTAACACACGAATAATAGTAGAACGTTTATTCATAATGTCGTTACAATAAACTTACTACAAAAAAAGGGGCATCAAACTAACAAAATTTGGTACCAATACCTGTACAATTGGACAATTTTAGGTTAATTTAATCTTCTGTCATTGAATTTATAGGCCTTCGTTCTGTCAGAACTTTGAAGTTTACTTGTGATTCGTTTTCTTTATGGATTCACTATGGAAATGTTGGTTATGGAGGATGCTATTGAACTTATCATGTCTTGAGGAACATAAACTCCAAATCCTATATATATGTTTTGTTGAATTTGACTTGGGACTTTGTATGTATTTGTGTTACTAGCATGTTTTTGATGCGATTTATGCATTTAGTTCTCCAACATCACAGGCTTAAAGCTCTCCAATTCAGAATTTGGAGTCCCATTATCCTGTTTTTCATGTGTCGCATCAAATATGGGATAATTCATATTGATTCCATTTCATTCATAATTCATAACTCCCTTAATTGTCTCTTCGACAGTTCTATTCCCATCTGTACGAGGTTTTCCCATTTCATAGTAATTAAAATGCCATCTTATAGCTTGAATAACCATTGACCTTAGAAGAAATTGTGTATAAGAGGAAAAGGATAAACATTGTTTAATTAGAATGGATAACATAGTTGACCCGAAATGTCTAACATCTTATATTAATCCCGTGAAATGTGTTAGAACAAGGTTCTAAATTTAAAAGACCCGAAAGTCAATAAATTCTCATCCCAAAGAGCCAAATATTCTATTTACAATTTCAAATTTGGTAGTTTCAAGTCTCTTATCACAATTTCCCTTTGAGAAAGCTTGTACAGAGTTTCTTCCATGCCTCTGTATCTGGCTCACTAGCCTCCAACTTGGACTTGGCCTCTTCCGCAAGAGACTCCTGGACAGATAGATACAATAAATGTGTGTATAGAGTTGATAAGAGTTTAATAAGTCTGCTGGACACTGAAATATACATACCTTAACGAGATTGCGATTGAGAAGACGATCGATTATATTCAACAAAATGTCCTTAGTGTACTCTGGGTGACCTTGGATGCCCATAATATGGTCACCGTATTTGAACATTTCAATCCCAGTTTTGTTTGACCGTGCTATAACTTCTGCTTTTGGAGGGAGCTCCCAGACCTAAACCATATTTCACTCATTTGAGTTACTAATTTTCAAGTTGGAGGTGGTGTGAATGGTCGGACATACCTCGTCCTGGTGGCATTCAAAGACGGATAAGAAAGTCGGCATTTTCAGGGACGTGAAGATCTTTGATGATTGTAAATGAACCTGTGTGACTCCGATGTCCCAACCAGAGGTGGCGCGACCAGTCTTGCCACCCAAAGCTCGTCCCAATATCTAGCAAAAATAAAGGTTGCATGTATCATATCATTCATCAACTATTTACTAGACATGACTTCATTACACGACGATCAAGTTGCTTGGTACACATTAATAAGTCAATAAACATTATGTGTTACACGTATATAAAACATAACAAATAATATTCTTTTGTGATTTCTAACTAGAAAAATTACCACCCCGAGTTCTTTTACCTTGGTACGCAAAGAAAAGGAAAGTAAAAGATTCTAAGGATGCATGAACATGCAAATACAAAGCATGATTTTGACTTGTTGGAATGTAATTGAACATCCTAATCACCCCACGATAAGAACCAAAGGTTCCATCACTTTTTATCTATTACATTATGGGCCAGTTTGGGCCGAATTAAAATCTGATTTTAATCTAAATTCAATATTAACCACATCTTTTATGGTCCCACATCTTTTTAACCACATTTCAAAAACTTCTATCAAAATCCACTAAAAATCTAATTTTAATTCCTACCAAACACCGTCTATATGCATGCGTAACTGTGTGTGAGAGAGAGTATGGTTGACATCTAAATTAAAAGATCAAAAGGAAATGATGTTGGATATCACTAAATTAATATGCCAATCGTGAATTATTCTATGCATCATTACATGTCCATTTGGTGAGGTTTTGATTTTGTATTCTTGTTGCAGAATTCTACGTTTAGATTAGTTTTTTCTAAAAGCTCGTTAGCACTTTTAAAAAATTATTCAAATATATTCAAAAGTAACTTCTTAATTTTAGAAATAATTTTGAACTTTTCAAAAACTCTGTCAAACGAACCTCCTTAAATCGAAAATTTTAGGGCAGGCCAAACATGTATATGGTATGTGCTTACACGCTATAATAAATTCTTTACAAGTGGATAACACAAACTGGTCTTATTGGTATAAATGTGAACCATATATAAAGCATAGCCGTGACACCCTTGCATTTTGGACCACCATACTGATCCAAAAGCTGAAACAAACAACACAATATCTATTTGTGTTATCTCTCACTCTTCGTATTTTACCTAGAGGTGTCAAAATGTGCGAAATCTCCTTACACATAAAAGTGCAACTAAAACTCGGCTCAACCCGATCATGGAAACATTGAATCCACCTAGTTTTATTATACTATGGGGGAGTCACATGCTCGAGTCAACAATTTAATTCGAATGTCGCCTATATAACACTAATTCCAAATTATGTTGGGAAATTTATAGAATATAACCATTAACTTCAGTCTTTTTTGGAAATGTCTTTAATTTGTATTTTGTTTCCTCAATTTTTAGGGACGTATCTCTTCTTTTCAACCACATATTCTTCGTTAAAATAATATTATGCACTGATAAAAAAATTTTAATTCTTTTTAATTGCACATTCTCCATCAATCTATTATTATTAAATGCATTCTTCAAAAATAACGGAGCTCGAACACCCCTTAACTAATATCAACAACTTGTGTCCATTGACAAACTCAAAGATTAAAATTTTTTTTTTTCTTTTTTTGATAAAAACTCGACTAGAACAATTTGTCCAATTGAAGCAAAGTGTAAAAACATAACTGAAAACAACGGTCGACTAAAATAGACAAACGAAATACATATTCATTGTATTATATTTAGGATTCGTTTTGTAAGACTCCCTACTTCTCGTAGAAGATAGATTACTTCTAAAAAATTATTTAAAACAAATTTTAATTTTCAAATGCTCTGTCATAAAAAGATCAACATTAGGATTCTAAAAAAAGTACTAATACTATAATAGGCATTAACACCAGAAAACAAGGATAGCTGTCTGTCTGTCTGTCTAGAGATGAATTTCAAATACACACAAAACTGATTTAAGTAAAACGAAAATGGCGTGAAGAATACCTGGTGACCAAAACAAATGCCTAGAACCTTCTTCTTCAACGCATCCAATTTCTTCAAAAAAACTACGAGTTTACAGATCCATAAATCATTACCATGGGCGTCGCTACAACTACCGGTGATAACAAATCCATCGTACTCTCCGATCTCGTTATCTTCAGGAAACTCGCCTTTTGAAACCTGGAACATGTCCCATGTTTCGCCTTCTTCACCCAGCATTTGCACGAAAACCCCAAAATAACCTCCGTACAGTTTCTTCACGTAATCTGAATCCTCTGCGCAAAGAAGAACAGCAAACTTATTGCTACCCATTCTCTCTCTCTCTCTCTCTCTATATCTTTATATGTGTATATATTGCTAGAGAGAGAAAGGGAGAGGAGCTGTTCTTCTCGGGGAGTTTTTTTCTTTTTGGGCTTGAGAGAGGTGATGTAGTAAGCATTTATAAAACAGACTGGTGGAGTTAAGAAGAAGGTTATGGAAAATTGAATTTACGGATCTGCCCCTTTGTCAATATTGAAACAAAATATTGACATTCCTTCTTAATAAATTTGTTTCCGTTTCTAAAAAGTATATTTGGAGATTATAATTTTTTTTTCTAATTTTATATAACTTTAGAATCTTATTACAAATCTTAGTATTTTGTCCAAAAATAATTTGTAGTGTAGATTGGTTTTTATTTTGTGTCTCTCTAAAATTATTATAATCATACATTAATTTTTAATATAACCATTGGAAGTATACATTTTTCTAAATAGCGAAATGCATATGGATTTAAGAGTTTGTTTGAATAATAATAATAAAAAAAACCTAAAATTATAAATGTGATATTTTTTAAGAATGTTAGGTTAAAAATTTGAGAAAAATTACGAGTTTATATGTAAAATTATTTTATTCGAAAAATATATATTTAAAAATGAGTTCTAATAACAAATAGTAGCTAGAATTGCATTCTCACGATGAAGAGACAACGGTGATACTAACCATAAGAATTAAAAAGATTTAGCCCATGTTTGATTTAGATTAAAATTCAATTAAAGTATAAAATGAAAAATCAACTTTTAATTTTAACCGTATATTTAAAAGAACCCACAACTTTTCAACCACACATTTCATTAATTTTTATCAAAATTTAATAAAAATCAGATTTTAATCCATTTGTTAGGTAGATATTTTTTTAAAATATGTTTTGTGAAACATGATTTTTTGAAAAAATGTGTTGTTTAATAATAAGAAAAATTATCGATTCACGTGTATAATTTTATTTTATGATAACGTGTAATTAAAAACGAGTTTGAAGATGAATGACTTTTAAAAAATGAAATCCAAACATGGAGCTGTAAAATAAGGGGGAAAAAGTAGAAAATAATTATAGATAGTTACAAATTTAGCAATTAGCATAAAATGATCAAAATAAGTTAAAAATTGACTGAGTGACTTGTAAATTACTAGGGCAGAATTATAATTTAAAGGACGGAATTATCGTAGAATTAGGGAGGTGTACGTGGAAGTTGTCACGTGAGATTTTATCAGAGCATCTGTCACGTGCAATCTCATCACAATTGGCAGGAACACGTGTGCCTAGCTTGGTCGGATTTGGACGCCCCGGATTTAATTATTCAAAGGTTGTTTTTCTTTTCCATATTAAAATTTTTAATTTTCATTTTTAATAGTGTGTTTGATCCACGTTATTTTGGAAGAATGTATTCTGAAATAGTAGATTGATGGAGAATGTGTGGTTGAAAAAGAAGGAAAAGTTATTGATGTGATGTAAAATATTATTTTATAGAAGAATGTGTGATTGAAAATAAATAAAAGAATGTGAATAAAGTGTTTTGGAAGTAAAAAATATTATGTAAACTTACATATCATTTTTTATTTAGGGTGTGTTTGATCCACATTATTTTGGAAGAATGTATTCTGGAATAGTAGATTGATGGAGAATTTGTGGTTGAAAAATAAGGAAAATGTATTGATGTGATGGAAAATATTATTTTATTAAAGAATGTGTGATTGAAAATGAGTAGAAAAATAAAAATGAAAATTTTAATGGTTATCAAACATGGGCTAAATTTTCACCCATATGAACGACAAAGGAAAGTCTCGAACTCAAATCAATAACTTGACCTGATAAGATTTTGCTCTTATTATTAGAGCTAAGTCTTGATCTCACTTTTAACTTTTCAATGAGCCATTTGTATTAACATAATTATCAATAAATAAGAAAGTTGATCAAATCTATTTGTGTCATGTTTGGTTCAACGAAAGAATGAATTATTAAGGGATAAAATTCATATTGAATAAATATAAAAATATAGATCAATTTATAAGAGTTCGGACTACTCTTTATAAGATTGACTTTTTAATATGGAATCTCAAATATTAAAGTATCAGAGTCCGTTAAGCTATAACGAGCAATTCGATCCAATTAAGATAAAAAAATAAAATTGAGCACACAAATTTTAAGATTGATCTGCTCAAACGAGCCATCATCTTGAGGTGCATGTTAAGGGATACAATCTCATATCGAATAAAGATGAAAATATAGACAAATTTATAAGAATTTGCAATACTTCTCTTAATAAAATTAACATTTTTAGATGGAACCTCAAATCTTAATATGAATCAAGATTGTAGTTAAATTTCATTATTTTCCCAAAAATCATACACAAAATTGAGTACAACAACAAAGTTTCAAGAAAAATACTTAATTTGTTATTTATGTATTGATTAGCTAAGTTTTTAATTGTTTATACACAGTAAGTCTAAACAATGTACGGCCAAAATTGCGAGCCTTACATTCTGTGTGGATAAAAACATTGACAAATCTTCAAATGCTTTGCAATAAAGGCCCTAATGGTGTGTGACTAGAAAAACCAATCAACTCTTTTGATTTTGGAAAGACTTCAAGGTTAAGTCCTGTTTGTTTCAGATTAAATCAGATTTTGACTTTAATCTAAATCAAAGTCAAACAATTAATATTAATTACATTTTTCACGTGTCCCACATCTTTTCAACCACATATTTCAAAAATTTATATCACAATCTACTAAAATCTAATTTTAATCCTCACCGAACACCACTAAATCTTATCAGATTCGGTAGCCGAATATAGTTATATTCCGCTTAGCTAATATTTTTTAATCGCATATTTTAATTGATTCAAATATACTATTCATTTGTCAATAACTTGTTTCTATGTATTTATAAATTAAAACATTTACAAATACTTATCAAACGAACAGTGTATTCACTCTACACATAATTTGGTTAGTTCATGCTAGAGATATAAAAAAATAGATGTCGGTTCGAACCTGTTGGACGAACTGTTGAACAAGACGGATATAATAAATCAAAATGTGTGTGAAGACAAAGGTTCTCAATGGATGGACAAGTGAACATATAATTAAAAATAAGTTGTCCGAAACATAAAGGAAAATTAATTTTGCTCGTGGTGGTACATTTTCTTGTAGATACAAGTTTTCACATTGAAGTTTCTTTGAATTTAGCCTCATGTTTCAATTATAATAGTAATAGAGTCAAACATTATAATTGTTTTCTTTGACTTGACAAATTATACTTTTGGCCGCCTTCCGATTTTATTATTTTTGGACTAGATATGTAACACTTTGAAAAAATCTATGTTGTACTTCGGCGCGAAGAAATTAATAATTAATGAAAAGTTTATGTGTAGATACATTATTTTAGATATCATTATTTTATTTACGTCAATTCAATGACATGCCTAAAATATATCACGTCTAGTCTAATTTTGAAATTGTAAAGTAGCTACAAACCATTCGATAATGACGTCAAACTTTGATAGATTCAACATTCGGCTTGGAAACTAAGTCAATATATTCAAAGATACTTGAAAAAAATAGGAGATATAACTGCAGTTTCCTGGAAACTCTGGAATAAACAAACCCTTCAATTTCCCAATTTCAACCTATTAAAATAAATGAATAAATAACAAAAGTCAAGAAAAAGTCAATAACCCAAAATAAAAGCATAAGAGGGTTGACCTAATTAACTAAAAATTTCCTAACTTGCCCAAAAAAAAAAAAATAATAAATTAAAAGAAAAAAAGTACTTTTATTTTCTAATTGTATCCAAATTGATTAGGATTCCCACAATGAAATTTTGTAGCCCATTATTTAGACAAAGGCAAGGGTCGCTTCTCTTCTAAAAGTATAGTTAGGTCATGCCTTTATATGTCTGAAACGTTTATGACAAGTTACTTAATTAAAAGTATTTATTGCAAACTTGAGATTAGTTGATGTCGAGCTCCCTTAGTTACAGCCAATGGCTTTGATATCTTGTTATAATTTAGAGATAACGATGTCAGGTTTAGTACTTAAGTCTATTGTTTTTCAGTTAATGTCGATTTTAGTAGCAAGATTGTCACACTTACTGTCCAAACGTAACGCTTTAAACTTTAAAATCTCAATCTAGTATTCAATGTCAAGTAAAAAATGTCATGTAATTAATTTTTTGAATTGTCACTGAACTATACGAAGTATTAGCCCCATTTTTATTGAAGAATGCATTTTGAAACAGTAGATTGATGAAGAATGTGTAGTTAAAAAATAAGGAAAAAACACTTAAATTTGCATATAATATTATGTTATTAAAGAACATTGTAAAAAAGAAGAGAGGGAAAAATATATTTTGAAAATAATTTGGATCAAACAAGGGCTTAATAATTTGGGCTTAAAATTGTATCTCAATAGTCATAGAATTATGCATCGTGTTATTCATTCGTTACTCAAGTCGACACCGTTTGTTAAACTCAACAAATCTTTCCATATGTCAAATAGATTTTTACGTGGACTGTATTAGACATCCACTAAATCCACGTAAGCAAAGCGTGTTTGCAAAACGCGATTCAGGTTCGCAATTTTCAACATCTTATAACTGGAATTCACAAATTCCGACAATGAGGTTGTCGATAAGATATTGAAAATCACAGCCTAAATCACATTTTGCAAACATACTTTGCTTACGTGGATGTCTTATGAGGTCAACGTACGAAATCTGTTTGACACGCGGGAAGATTATATTTGACAATTACTTTCTCAGCTCTTACCATAAAAAAAATTGAGTTAGTCAAATTAATTCTCATTATTCTTAAACAATATAACACAATAATAAAATTCGTGTAGATTTTGTAGTCATAAATAGTTCGTTGAAGTAGTTGGTGCAAAAATAACGTATCAAATAAAAAAATTTGAACGACCATCTTTGTATACCATGTAATAAAAACGTTGATGCCACAAGTGGGATTCAGACGAGTAACAAGAAGTGAGAAGTAAAATATCTCGTAAACAAATTGAGATTAGTACGGATGAATCGAAAGTAACGAAGAAAGCATATAATTAAATAAGCCGTTCTTTCCTGCTCTACATTCCTTCCACAAGGAAGGCGGAGTTAGCAATTGGAGGAAAAGAGCAAACTTCGTTCTTAGACTTGTCGTAAAAAGTATTCTGTACGAGCATTTATCAGACAAAAAAATTGGGTGGCCAACTTTGGTAACACCCATTTAATAACAATTATTATTCTGCTGCTTAATAGCATCCAGTTAATATCCATCACAGGAAAAACCAAATGTAGAATTCAGTAAATTCATATTCATATATAGACAATGACACTATGGTTTGTTTTTCTTTTATGTAAATAATGCTGAGCTATTAATTGTTATTAACACATTTCGTAAGTAGACAACGATAATAGTATTTCAAATAAAATTTAAATATTACTATGTGTACTATTCAATAATGAACTTATTATAATTAAAGATCATTTTCTTGATGTTGCCAAAATCTATTCATATGCTCTTGCATAATCTTGATTTTAAGTGAATTAAATTTGAAAAAATAAAAGGAATTAAATATGTTTACATACACAAGGAAGGCATCCGTCAAGTTATCCATTTCTCTACTTCTACAGTATTATTATGAACTAGAGAGAATAAAGAGAGAAAAGTAGAGAGAGTCAGAACTCTTTATGTGATTTATTGAGAATCAAAACTCTATATTTATAGGTTAGAATTAGGGATATATGTGTTTAATCGTCATTCAAAAACAAATTAATTTATAACACTCGCATTGAATGTCTATCTACACAATAACTACCTCGTTAAAAATCTTGTTTAAGACAATTCAAGTTAAAAAGAGTACGGTTACTTGTAAAATAATTTGGAGTATCAAGATGTTGCCTCAATAAAATCTTATCGAGAAAGTTCATGGGACATTACCTAGAGGAATGAAAAAGAGTGCAAATATTCTCTCTCGTGAACATCCATGTCTTGTATGTCAATGCCACAAGTCTAGTAAAATATTTTTATTTTGTCTTGCTACAACCTCAAATTAGTATATTTTTCATACAAAATATTCATCTATCACTGGTTGATCGTAGTCAGCACAATGATTCAATTCAATTACATTTGAAAACAAATATTTTTGTTACTTTCTTCATTAGTCTTGTACAAAATTTGTAACACATGTTACTAAAATCATTGAGTTGTGATGATAGATGCAGATTGTTGACATTCATGACTATAATATTTACAACACTCATTAGATATTCATCATACAAATAATGTCTCATTAAGACCTTATAAAAAATACATGTGAAAAATCTTTGGTATATTCAACGGGTTTATATTCTTGATCGATAGTTGCGGGTAATATTCGAAATGTCATCACGATGGAGTAGATAATTGCAATTGTTGATCTTCAATGAGAAATTACTAATAATCAGAAATTGTCAGTTCACATTGAATACATATTTGTGCATTATATACATCGCTAGCCACTCCTACCCATTGAAGGGTCTGGACACATTTTTGTACCTAATTATAATATATTCCATCTCCATTTTGCGACAGTTTCTTCGGAAGAAAGAAAAGGAATTAAAAAGAAAAAGGAAAAAAAAAAGATTTTGTCCCGTTTGGATAAAGTAAATAGTTGATTAAAATTTAAATCAAAATCAATAATTAATTTTAACAACACATTTTATATGATTTGTAAAATACAAATTTTGTAATAATATATTCTATCATTTTTTTATATCAAATTTTATTATTTTTATCCAAAAGCTCTGAGGAGCTGTTAACACATGATCCTAAAATCAAAAGAGTTATGAGGATATATGTAGATCATCACCATTTTGCGACTCTTCGGAAGAAAGAAAAGGAATTAAAAAGAAAAGATTTTGCCCCCGATTGGCTAAACTAAAAAAATTGATAAAAATTTAAATCAAAATCAATAATTAATTTTAAACCCTAATATGATGTGCATAATACAATTTTTTAATAATATATTTTATCATTTTTTTATCAAAATTTATTAAAAAATATTATTTTAATACAAAAGCTTTATCGAGCTGATAAAGCTCTATAGAGCTGTTAAAGACTTAAGGTGCAAGAATTAAAAGTTCGTTTATCGAGGAGGAATACTAAGCCCCTGTTTGGTACACATTATTTTTTTCATTCTCATTTTTCTACTCAATTTCAACCATACATTATTCAATAAAATAATATTTTTCATCACATCAATAACTTTTCCTTCTTTTTCAAACACACATTCTCTATCAATTTACTATTTCAGAATAAATTCTTTTAAAATAATGTGACTCAAACACAAACTGAGTGTCATTTTCAAGTCTGTACTAGACTTGTGTTCCTCAAGTCCTCTCCCTCAAAGTCTCTCCATAATTCATGAAAATTCAAAATCCAAGCTGCAAAAACATCAAAGGAAACAGATCATTCTTAAAATTCAAATGGGCCTTTTGAATTTCCTCAAGTTTACTCTCTTATGCATTGATGTTCTTGCCTGGTAAAATCTTACACTTCACTTTTTACCTTAATTTGAAGTAAAGATGTTGGATCTGTCTGGAAAAACCCAGTTTTTCATGCTGTGTTTTGATCTTTGTGTACCGAATCTACGGATCCCTTTATTTCTTTTTCTTGTTCTATTTTTGCTTTAATGTGTTTGTATACATTTGTACGATGTAAAGTATGTCCGTACGTATGCATGTATTTTGTATGTATACTTATTTCTTGCCCAAATATTACTTGCAGGCCAATATTTGCTCTGGGCTATCCTCTGTAAGCTCCATCTTTTGTGAGTGTATTTTTTTCTATGGTATTTTTGATGATGAAATTTAATGATTTCTTGATTGTTTCAGATGTGCTTCAATCCGAGCCATTGAAACTGGCTCCAAATATCACATGAGAAAATTGGTCATCTATTGGACCCTTTTTTCTCTCATTTCTCTGTTTGAACTTGCTTTCATCAAACTCATTGAGTGGTATGTTTGTGTTGCTATAATTTTCTTGTCCATTGTAGACTCGTATTCAATATTGCATACCAAATATACACTGGAGGCTACATGATAAAATTTCCTTGTGTTATTTCAGGATACCACTATGGTCTTGTCTAAAATTCATAGCCATATGTTGGTTAGTTGTGCCTCAGTTTGATGGTGCTTGCTATGTTTACCAAAGGCTTGTGAATCCTTGCTCGTCTGTGAATCTACGAGCTTTAGTCAGTCAGCTTTGCAGACCAAACGAGGGGCAAAGCCTTACGACAGAAACTCTCGTGGCAGTGACAGAGAGATACATTAAAGAGAATGGTTCCGAAGCCTTTGAAAACCTTATGAAAAGCAAGGTCAGCAACACTTTACGTGTTCGTCTATGCGGAGCTTAAAGTTTGCTATTTTGGGCTATGTTATATTTAGTGAATTCTCTAAGTAACATATTCATGCTGTCTTTTTGTTTATGGTAACATAATAGAGCTGTTTATAATTTAAGTTAGTGAAAATATTCATTCCCTAATGATCCATTTGTTTCTCTCTAAAATCAGCTTAAATGCATAGGACCTGATAACGTTCAGAAAGATATCGAACAGCTAGAATCAAGAGATAAAATTGATGCAGTTACTACAGAACAGGTAAGATTAAACACTCCTCCCTCGCCCGTCTCTTTCTAATGCCTCATCGTGTTGGTTTTTTGAACTCGAATTCCTTAAAAGTGCCATTTGTTAAATTCCCATTCTAGCCAAAGTGTGAAGAACCCGAGGTTGCTCAGAAAGACATTAACGCGTTGGAACCGACAGAGAAAATTGCATCAACTACAGAGGAACAGGTTAGATTCCTTGTCATGTACATTTTTGGTTTTGCAATGTTGAATTGTAGTGATTCTATGATTGCATACCAATTGAGTAAGCAATGACTGTATTATCTTGTCTAATTTTGCAAAGAAACGACAGTTTTAAGAAAGCATGGTCGTTAATATCTCTCTCTTCGTTACCCTGTTATAAACATTCAGCACACAGATGCTAAGATTTCAGAAAAGATACTGAGAGAAGAAGCATATGAGAGACTCCCGGAAGTTCCTGTGAAGAAAGTTCAATTAGAATGGGCTTGTGCGTTATGTCAGGTGACAACCACAAGCGAGCAGGCTCTGAGTAGCCATCTTCAGGGGAGGAAGCACCAGTCCAAGTGCAATGAACTAAAAAGAAGCAAACAAGATACAAAAAGCAGAGGATCTTCACCATCTGGGACTCATAAATCAGAGCACGGGAACCTTGGGCCAGAAAAGGGTAACATCGGTGAAGGATCAAAGCAAAATTTGAACAGAAAAATGGAAGAGACAGTTCAAGCGCGTGCGAGACGTGATCTAAAGAGGCAGAAGCAAACAACACCATATGGTGCTGGCAGTAATCAGACGTGTAAACTGTGGTGCGATATATGTAAAGTGAACTTGCCGGGTGAGACTGGCCTTTTTGCTCACCTTCGGGGGAAGAAGCACTCTTCTAATATTCAAAACATGTCCACTGGTGATGAAGCTGGAACAGGTTGGGAACCTTAGTTCGAGTCTCTTGTAATCATCAACAAATGTGTTAATGCTACTTAAGGATATTCGAAGTTGGACATTTGGAAGTTGTCGAGGGTAAATTTCACTTCATCTAATATCTAAATAATATAATTAATATTTTAAAGATTTGTGTTACTCTTATTACTGAAGTTGACCTTCTAAAATGGAATATTAAGCTCATGTTCGGTGGATATTAAAATCAGATTTTTAGTAGATTTTGATAAAAGTTTATAAAATAGCGGTTGAAAAATTGTGGATCCCATGAAACATATGGTTAAAATTAATTGTTGACTCTACTTAAACTAAAATCTAAATTTTAATCAATATCAAACATGGGCTAAATCTTGATATGGCATTAAGCTCATTAAGCTCAAACAAGTAATTCGATTTAACCAAGACTCAGACATGCACATTGATTTCAATACTTTTGTTGTGAAATGAGCCACCATCTTATAATGTATGTCAAGACTTGAGATATGAATCTCACTTCAAATAATTTAAATATATTAACCAACATATAAAACCTTGAACTACTCCTAAGATTGACATTTTAGGACTGTACACGTCTTGGAAACTTGATCCTCACTTGAGAGGATGACATGACATGTTTGGTTACCTGGAATAACTAGATATATTAACCAATATATAACCTACATATAAATGTTTAAAATAATTTTAATAAGGTTGAACTTTTAAAATAGAATTGAAGAAGCCAAAAATCACGCAAAACACGTTATTTTGGTGTGATTTATAACTTACTCAAAATTGTGCCTTTTTCCTGTATTTATAAAACAATTTACCCCGTTCAAACACCAACAATTGAGTTTTTTCACTCAATAAGGTCTTCTCGACCTTCAGACGAATTTCTGACCCACAGACTTCATTTAAGTCTACAAATTTATAGAGGTAACTGGAAAGAAAAAGAAACATCCTGGAAGCTCATTTTCATCACCTTTCGATTTCTCACAAAATAAACATCAAATGTAGTGACTTCTGTAATCACAGTAACATCGAGAGGTTGAAAAAGATCAAACAGCAATACCAGGTCTAACGGGAGTTTCTAATTAAGCACATTAAGTTATTTTTTTCATCATATCTTTTGAGAAGTCGGCATTGCCTAGGACACACCAGCACCTCTTGGTAGATCCTTCCATTGTTGAGCAACTGTCTTAATCTGTGTGGAAAACTGAATGCCCGCCTTGCCTGAAATCATCCACGTAAAACAAGAGGAAGTGAAAAAGATTACCATAAGACGTATCATCCCAGTTTGCAAGATCAGAAACTTGCGCTTTACGGGTTACATAAATTTCATTCTCATGAACACTGGAGAAAAATAAAATTACTCTCTGAAGTTTTGTGTGAAGTAAACAGGTAGAATTTATGGGATAGATTATTTACAGTAAAAATTGAGATCCCCAGCATAGGAAGCTTTGGAGCCAGTAAATGAGAAGAAGGGTAAAGGAACTGGAATTGGAACATTGATGCCAACCTGAGGTCGGAGCAGAACCACTTCACGTCAAAAACAGAAACTTTAAAAATGTAAATACAAAAATAGGGAAAACAATCAAAGAATTTTGTTCCTAGGAAGCAAACTTTAACTAATCTGAAAGCTGATCCCATATTAATAAATTCTATTGATATAAGTTCCAGTATATTTGACATGGAGAGGTAGCAAGAACAAAATGATACAAGTTTCAAAATTTAGGCTCATCATAAACTATCCTTCCAATCTTGCAATGTCGTTTAGTTAAGTGATATATATTAAGCAACAGAGTGAGATACCTGGCCTTCCTCTATCTCAGTTTGGAATTTCCTTGCAGCTACACCGGACGTAGTAAAAATAGCCGCACCATTCCTGTATTTGGAAATTTAGATGCACGGTGTGAGATTCAAATAAAAAACAAAGAAAAAGAACTTGATGATAAAAGAGATCTGGGAAATAGGAGATACTTATTTCTGTTGACTATGTTTATGGCTTCTTCTAAACTGTCAGCCTGAGATGAGAAACAAGAAATATGAAACTCTCAGCATTTACCCATGTTCAGTTTAGTTGCAATTGGAGCCGAGTAATTAACTATTGATGTACCTTCATGCAAATGAGAACAGGGCCAAAGATCTCTTCCCGAAATCCCATAACAAGCTACCTTTTCAATTGGGGAGAGAGAGGACAAAATCCATACCTTATAACATTCCATGTCAGCATTTACATCAGATAAGATGGTGGGGCCAATAAAGTTACCTTGTTCACATCCTGGCACCTAATAGTAATAGGTGGAAGAAAAATAGTTCCTTAGCTCATCGATCATTTTCAACACAAGTAGTAATGAAGTAGTTATATCTAAAAGAGCTTACAGTATTTTAACAAATTAATCATCGCTATAACTTTCCATAGCTGTAATTTTCTTCTATTCCCATGACATGCATTTCAACTTATAAACGAATTTCCATTCTTTTCTAGCTTTTGTTCTGCTGACATCTGCTATCTTCCCATAAGTAACGTGCCCATATCAATATGGAGAACTGCTTATCATATTATTAGATCTATATGACCACTAAAGTAAAATCCAAATCGTAGAAATTTCTGAATTTCATTTATGTTTCAAACATTACAGTGACTGGTATATACAGACAAAAATTCTCCTACAATTAAGCATACAAATATATACAATTAAGCATAGTCAACTATAGCTATATGAAAGACAATTACAGCTATATGACAGCCATAATTATAGCAATAATACAGCAATAATTCAACATGTTTTCAACACGATGCATTATCACTTACCAGGGTAAATTTAATTTAATTAAAGCCACCTACTTACCATCCACATCAGCTCAGGAAAAGATTGTCATTGTCACGAACGGGCATGCATGTAGACAGATAGGAGGGCTTTAAACAAGTTGATGCTACCTAGCAGCAATTTATCAAATTTTATTGGAAAAGTAGGTTTCTTCACTTTCTGTGTCTCAACATAGCAGAAAAGGTGAGTGGACTAGGGCTTAAATAACTGAAATACCTTAATAGCTCTTCCATCCAGCAATAGTTTGGCTCCACTGTCAATGCCACCTTGAACCAATTTGCATATTCGTTCCTTTGCCTAAGAATGTAGGAGAGAAAACATGATAAATGACCCACAAAATAAATATACATGGAAAAAGAGGAAGTATCATGGGCTGCTGGGTGGTTAAAAAACTGTTGATAAAGGTTCTAGCGGATGCAATTTTAGTAATACTACTTTTGGACTCTGTTTGTACCTGCTTACTGATGACTGGACCAAGGTTTGCATCAGGATCTGTTCTGATATTTACTTTAAGGGCTTTGGCACGCTCAACTAACTTTTCTTCCCTACAAAGGTTCAAACGCGTTACAGAAAATTTATCATTGAAAAAGAAATAATGAAGGTACTAATCTTATGGATATGTTTTCCCTTCCAGAATAGAGGCAGCAAAAATATGCAATATATGGTGTTCTCCAATTACAGCAATGTATACCACGAGGCAAATAATCAGGAACTAGCTTTTTATGGGTAATATACTCCCCCCTTCTGAGATTCGAGAAAGTAAATTTTATGCATTCTTAGAGAAAATACCACAAACAAGGAGAATACCATGAGTTTGAATCTCCAACAAAGACCACCGTGCTCAGTGCCATGCACCTTTGTCCTGCAGCACCAAACCCAGCTGCAACTAGAGCATTTAGTGTAGCATCCACATTTGCATCATGCAATACGATTCCGTGGTTCTTTGCTCCCATGTTGGACCGAAAGGATTTGTTAGTTAGGGAGTCAACTTTAAGCTTCACATAGAGAATGCTAGATACAAACCATATCTGTTTGTACTGACCTGGACACGTTTTCCTCTAGTTGATGCTCTTCCATAGAAATGCATACCAGCCTAAGACAATAACAAAACAAAATAGCCCTTAATCCAATGCACGAAGAAGAACGAATATCAATTGCCAGAAAGATTGGATTATCCAGTAAAATTGGCCTCGTTCTTGGGGAAGAGAGAGAGTGAGATTGGTAAAAGGAAATACTATTAAAGATGCTACAATATTAACTATGGGAATCAATATATGAAGAATTTTTGGATGACCGGATGATAATGAAGGTTGTTTTGGTGTCAATTGTGGCTAAGATGATCAGACCAAAATTGTAGAACAAGGCCTCGATGGAAGAGTATGTTATTGTGACCGACCTTGCATGTATGAGCATGTTTTTGATCCAAGTATGGTATACTTTTTATGAAAATTTTCCCCCTAGAAGTTAATAATTTAACATCACTCCAAATAATGTTTGGTTGACATGAAAAAGTCAATCGCAAGTTTCGCAACACTCAATTTGGAACTACTTACTGTATTCAAGCCAACAAATGATACAGCTCTAATATCATCATCATCACATATAGCATTAACAATGTCCTACAAGAAAAAACAACAAGATAAAACGCGAAAGATACAGATTGAAAGCTATATGTACATTACAGATCCCGGATTAATAAATGACCCTTAAAAAAATGTTATTTTCGGGTTTGAAATGATTACTGGTGTCATTAAAGAAAATAGTGGTAGAAAATGACTGAATGAACAGAACATACATTAGTGCCATGTACAATATTCAGGACACCATTAGGCAAACCAGCCTCCATGGCCAACTCGGCAAGAATCATAGAAGCCCCTGAAAAAAATAAGGAGCTAAACATTAGAAAATTCGAAGCAATCCAGGTGCCAAAACATTTCCAAATTAACCGCAGACAATAATTTTGAAGTTGAAGAAATGTCATGTGCATCCGATTTCCTCATATTGATAGCCACACTAATAAACATTAACACAAAAAATACCAATAAAACAAGGTCAACTGAGAAACATGACGTGTGAATGTATACAGAGTTGAATGCAATGATGAATTGAGACAATATTCAGATGGGTAAACGCGTCGGGAAGCCAGTGCATAAGGCTGGAGTGAATGCAGCCTTAGAGTGAAGTCTACTGTTTTTCACTGTTTTGAGTAATTAATATGAGTATAAAGGTTGGAGTTTACTTAACACAGAATTATATGAAAAAGTTGTCAAAGTTGGCCAAGTCACAAATGCTAGATAAAAAATGCATTGATAATCTTTAAAAGGAATAGTTCACGCTCAATTCAAATAACTTGTCAAGTTGCTATACATTTAGATACAGATGTGACGAAACAATCAGTGAGATGCCAATTAGATAAGTTTCATCAAAAGAAAAAGTAGTACAAATGTCTTCAAAGTGTACAGACTACGGTTTATTGGTGTGCTGGTACAAGTTTATATACTCCAAGCAATATCTCACTAAACTAAAAAAAAAGAGATGTATATCGTTTAAAACTATTCACATTTTCCATGCAATAAAAACTCATATCAGCTTAGGACAATATAGTCTTAGCCAGTGAGGATCCTAAATAATTCTTTTGATCCAGAATGCCAGATGCTAAAACATTGGGAAGCAAGCAACTGATTCAGTAATACACCAGATTACTTAAAGAAAATAGTCACCTGGATCTTTTTCAGATGGCTTTAGGACAAAGGTATTTCCACATGTAACTGCAACAGGAAACATCAGCATGAAGTTGCACATGAGATTAGAAAGAGAAAAAGTTCTTATACTAGATTGATTTACTAGAACATCAAATATTATTTCCCCCACCAAACAAAGGGAAGAAAGATATGATATGATAAGAAAGGAAGGAAGGAAAGGGGTGTTGATAGATCTGAATGAAATGGAAAGCACTTGAGAAAAATAAAAGAAAGCAGATTTACCCATAAGGGAATCATTGCAGGGAAATTAAAGGGACAAATCCCAGCACAAACACCAAGAGGTTCTCTAATGCTATAGGTATCAATTCCGCTTGACACGTTGGAAACATACTCTCCCATTTGCAGTGTCGCCATCCCACATGCACATTCCACCACCTCTTCAAGAAAATGAGCACAATGATTAAGAACTCAATCGCAATGATTACAGAGTTCAGTTAGAATAAAATGAAAAGAATACATGTATACACACATATACTTATTATAAAGGTACTAACCTAGCCCACTGAACACATCACCCCGTGCATCCTTAAGTGTCTTCCCTTGTTCGGTGGTAATGTTCAATGCAAGCTTATCCTAGAATGAGAATTGTAATAGTTTTAATCAGTATTAATCACAAGTAGAATAAAAACCAATTAGATAAATCAATTCAACATGCTAACCATGTTTTTACGGATAAGATCTTGC
The DNA here is from genome assembly GCA_903798385.1 of Fraxinus cuspidata. Lineage (NCBI taxonomy): Eukaryota > Viridiplantae > Streptophyta > Magnoliopsida > Lamiales > Oleaceae > Fraxinus > Fraxinus cuspidata. Next base: position 19,406 of record CAIGRP010039202.1, read on the forward strand.
AGCTTAAACATAACGTGCTGCCGTGCTGTTATTGGTGTGTTCCACCACGATGGAAAGGCCTGTTTTGCAGCAGATACTGCAGATTTGAACTCCTCTTTCGTAGTTAACGGTACTTGTGAAACTACCTCTTGTGTTGCCTATGATATCAACCAATCAAAGAAAATAAACACTAAAGAAATACTGATAACCAATTATAAAGAAATTGTATTGTACAATGTTTCATTCACTAACCGGATTCAAGACATCAATTGATTCTGATGATTCTGAATCTACAAAGCTACCACCGACAAGATTTGGTACTCTCTGAAATAAAAAAAAAAGATTAATGCAATAATTAACACCAAAGGTTGATGCATACACTCGGTGCATGAACTTAGCAAGTGAAAAAGAAAAATAATGAAAACTAAAACTACGACAATGACATTCCTCCTTACTCTTTTTTTACCTAACATTCACGGGTTGGAGGCTCTTTTTTAACAACTTTGACACCCTTTTCTTCCTTATATTCTTCTACTTCACGCTAAAGTGAGCATAATTGGAATTCCCAAAGCAGACACATATTATAAAATTCAATAATTCACATTATCCATTTTCATCTTCCACGGGTGCTTTTATTTTCAGAATATCAAGTGCAATAAGAATGGAAAAAAAACTGGAAACGAACTACTATTGTATTAAACAAATCAGAAAAGAAAAAGTACCCACAAGCCAATTTCCATTTCTCCAAGACGGTTCGGCAGCAGTTGGAAACTGAGAATTGGCAAGCGCAAATATCCGAGGACTCAACAGCCTCACGTTCCTAACTAAAGAAACACCAAGACGCAAATATAAACACACGTAAACAAAAATCAAATCAATGGTTAGGGCTTCAAGTTGCAAGTTAATCAACCAATTCGCTATAACGCATACAATACCCATATTCATCAAATGATCGGATAAACAACAAAATTATGCACACGCTGAACAGCTCAAGAATTAAATGAAATACCTCGTTGAAGTGCAAGCTTCAGCAGCACCACCGCGAATGTTTGATGAAACGGTAATCCCGTTGCCACCCTCTGGCTGTATACTGCCTCACTGTAGTGTATGCCTCTGAGGAGATAGAGATCAGCTGGCAATTTACTTATAATTTATTTTGAAAATAAGTAGAATTTGTATGTAATTATGGATAACAGAGTGCCCTAGGGGATTCATTGATTCATTAATCAAATATAAATAAATAATTGGGCAAGTTTTACATTTTTTACAAGTCTATAAGACAAGTAAAAATATCAAATTCAAGTTTAGATGAAATTTTACATACTTAGATCTTAAATGAAATAGTTAAATTTAGGAGATAATATCACCGAAAATATTCCCAACATTATTCATGATATTACGAGTTAGCATCGAATTTAGAATTTGTAATATATTAATCTTTAATAATCAATTTTCATCAACTTGATCTATGAAAAAGTAACATTATATGCATTGTATTCACTTGACCTCTGAAAAAGTAATTTTATATGTACTTTTGGTAGAATAAAATGAATAAAGAAGGAAAAAAAAAACTAATAAAATAGAATAATAATAATATATTTAACTTTTCGGTATTCTAATTACCTAGTTTTATTTGCAAATCGAATTTAGTTTCCGACTCTTTAATATTGATTTTCAACTACACACGCACATTTTGAAAAAGAATCACCTCTTGCAAAATTTATTCTAAAAAATTCCACAACAAATAGACCCTTAATGTTACTTTCTCCTAGACAGGATTGAGACCTCGATTCACATGCTTAGTCATATCTAAAGACTATTATCAAAATAATTTACTTCCAATTGGTGATTATCCTAATAGATTATTCTGAATTGAAATATGTACTCGACAGTGAAATTGCCCAACAAAACAAATCACACAAAGATGTGTGCAGATGCACCTAATCTTTCTTTTTGCGCAGAAGATTGATAACTGTGAACATTATTAAAGAAGAAAATGAGCTAAAATCTCGTTCATTGTACTCTTTCAATACTACTCTATTCGTAACTCAAATGTGCACTAAAAGTTTAGCGTCCAGTGCGATCCGTCCAATGATGCTAGCCCTGAAGATATTCCATCGGAATTCAGAATGTCCCTCGAATGCTCAGTGAGAGATTCCCCTTCACTACTTGGAAAATCCTTTGAATGCAACGGTATAGACACCCCTTCCCTACTGTGAATATCATTCGGATGCAATGGGAGCGATACCACTTCATTATTTGAGAAATCTCTCAAATGCAATCCCAGGGATACAACATCGTTACTTGGGAAATCTAGTGACTGCAATGTATTCTGTTCTTCACCATTATTCGGCCGATCATTTGACATTATGGTTGCAGATGTTCCATTACCAGAAAAATCGTTCCATTGCTGAGTTACTGTTTTCATCTTGGTGTAAAATTGAACTCCAACTTTACCTGCAACTCATGGGAATACCATTTACAAATTAGGAACAATGCACTCATATAGATCGACAGTTGCTCAAGTGCATTTCAGTATAACGAAGATGTTATACCGTAGAAATTGGCATCTCCGGTAAATGATGCCTTGGACCCGGAAAATGAGAACAACGGTAACGGTGTTGGAACAGCCAGATTGATGCCAATCTGAGTCCGTTCAAAGTTCATATCAGAGCTCAAAGTTAAAATAAGTTGTTCAGACTGCTTATAGAAGATAGTTAACATGGTGAAAAATGCACTTACTTGCCCAGACTCAACCTCATTCTGAAATTTCCTAGCAGCAGCACAGGAGGATGTAAATATGGAAGCTCCATTTCCATGTCTACCCCAAGAAAATAGAAAAATTTAAATCAGACAAAAACTGATGGATAAAAGATACAAAAACTCGTGGATATCCAAGCAGAAGCCATACTTGTTTCTGTTTATAATGCTTATTGCCTCTTCTAAAGTTGCAGCCTGAGCACGAGAAGTCAAATAAGTAAACAATTATGTGACTGAACATAAAGATATAAGCATCAACAAACTAGAAATGCGATACGTGTGAAATAATAGATCGACCTGCATACAAAGAAGAACTGGACCCAAAATTTCCCCCTGCAGACACCAAGATTAAAATTTATCAAGGTTTGCATTTCCTCTTGCCAATGCTCATAAAATATACACAAGGTTCTCAGAACAAGAGACCAGATACCATGTAACCCTCCATGTCTTCCGTTACACCAGTCAAGATTGTGGGTCCAACAAAGTTTCCCAGCTCATATTTAGGAACCTATTATATTCAACAATAAACAGTAAGAATAAATAAATGTACTCATAATTTTCATTCATTAATAGTAAAACACTAGTGGGGGATTTAATTCATAAATAACTATAATACCAATAAAGGCACAACAAGAAAAATACAAATAAACATTTATTTGTCTCTCTTAAGGTTCAGTCTGGCATCTCTATAATCTGTACACCCAATGTGTGCCAAATTATTGCTCCTTTTACAGCCTTCAATTTATTTATAATAATAGTTTCGATATTAGTTTCTCTAAATTTTTTGCTTTTTATGTTTCTTTCGAGTGTGTATACTTGGATAAGCCAGCTGATAAACACACATCAGGTATCATATGCATATTCTGCATCTGAAAAAGTAGAAATGTAGAGCAGGAAGATATACCGCAATCTTTCTCCCATCGAGGACTAATTGAGCACCATTGTCAACAAATGTTTGCACCACCCTGGATATCCGTTCCTTAACCTACATATGCCAGAGATAGCACAAACATATACTAGGCAATAAGTGGAATGAGGAGAACCGATAGCCAATAGACAATATAGCTTTGTTTGTATTACCAATAGCAACAATTGCAAAACATTTCATAATGCCATAGCATCCTCACTATCCAAATTTATTTGAAATTGATAAAGCAACAATATCTATGACCGCACCTGCTTACTAATCACTGGACCAATGTCCACACCTGGTTCAGTACCAGCATCTACTCTGAGTGCCTTGGCGCGCTCCACCAACTTATCTTCCCTGGGGTGGATATTAGAATACTGTCATACTAATAAATCGAATTTCCACTCCCAAGCTCATTATAAAAAGCACTGTTAAGTGTTAATCGATTACAGTTGGTCAACTAACATTAAGAGAAATCAGAAGAATCTAATAAGACCAGAATGCCCCCAAGTGATAAGTGCAGCTAAAGAATATAAACACATGTATCATGATGATCTAGGCAAAGTTCTACACTTCTTATTGTGTAAAAATGAGGCTACAGAAGAAGAACTATGATCTCATTATTTAACTCCCAAACAAATGTAAAATGTAGAATGCTCCATAATTTTTTGAAATTTACACACTTCAGCTAGACCACTGAAAATTGTGTTAAGCAGGAGATAAAGCCGATTAAAGATAAGGCGAAAATGAGTTATGTGAAGGTCATGTAATGTAACTGGTACCTCTAATCTCTTTTCATTCTGTTATAAATAGACCCATGGCCTACTTCTTGTCCTTATGATCCATTCTCCTCTTGCAAATAATTTAATTCCAGCAATTTCTAGTTAGAACCTTAAGACGAAAAGCATTGCATTACCTTCTGATCCAGGCCAAAAGCTTTTTCCTTGCCTTTTCAGGCTTCACAAAATATTTACTGGGTATTTAGGAGTTATGTCTTGTAGATTAAATTCCACTAAGACGCTTGTGATTTAACATTTGCATATTTATTCATGACATCATCGGCAATTAAGCATACAATAAAATTTTCTCAGCCCAAACTACCTTGGGGATAAGCAGGATTGCTCAGGTTTTTCTCCCTGATGAACAAATTTCAACAGAACCAAACAAAATAATCATGCAAAACTAAAGAGAATAAGTATAATACCAAGATTTTGAGCCTCCAACAAAGATGAGTGCCGTACACATTTGTACTGAAGAATCAAAACCAGCAGTAACCAGAGAACTCAAAGTCGCCTCCATGTTCGCATCTGGCATCACTACTGCATGATTCTTGGCACCAACATTGATCTGAAGAGAATAACCAACTAACTAAGGCATAACAACCAAACAATCTTGATATATCCAGAAAAAAAGACCAACACTAACTATTCTCTAGCAACTAGAGCACGCGCAGCTACCAAACTGGGGAACTGCTCTACCTGAACACACTTACTGTTGACAGATGCTCTAGCATGAATATACATTCCCGGCTGGAAACAGACAGAGTAAATAAGTAAGGATATAACTAACCTGTAAATAGATGGTATAATCATAACAAGATAATGCATGTAAGGCAAGATAAGTGAGGGCCACAAAACTTGTGCATTATTTAAAAAGATGTGTCTACTTATACACCATAACCTAATACATAGGATGAAGTATAGTGTTTTGGCATGCCATTAGAGTGTGGATTATTAATTCAAGATCACTCACAGAGTAAGGATGGAGTGAGTAAGGGAAAAGCAATGATTGATGGAGTGAGTGAGGCACTAGCCAAAAGTATGCAATGGTTGGCGTTGCAAAGTTACCAAGTGCTCACTTCACACAGTTGGGGACACCTCTAGAAGAGGTGTAAGCCACCTCTTATACACCACAATGTATCCATACAAAGCCACATAAATGATGAAGGCCATGATGTCAGTGCTAATGTGACAATGAGCCGCAGGTATGCTAACAAGCCCTTAAGTCATATTATATATGATAGGCTACCCACTGAAGGGGATAAGGTTTCAAAATTTGGATCTTTTTATATCTGTGTAGGGGTCAGAAGAAAAGATGTCAGGGCTTTGGTACAGGTAGATTATAAAAGACACTTCCTGCATAAAATAGTGAAGACATTATTATGTGACTTGTAAGAATGGTTGGATCATCCCAACGGTAACCATTTAAGCACTCTGAGGCAGAATATGAAGTGATGCCAAGGAGTATGAAATCCATTTTGCACGTATGAGGTAAGTTCTTTTTAACCACCATCCTCTTACTGTCTTTCTCCATGTACATGGAAAGGAACACTATAGACTTAAATTCCTTTCTCCACAATCTACTATCACATTCTGAAGCAGCACTCCTAAAAGAACATTCCAACTCCTTTTATTCTGCATGAACTTCTATATGACTGTCATAATGTCATTCCAATGATATCCAGCAAATATTGTTTCTGTACAGACACTTACTGCATCTGAACCAACATGTGACACAGCTTTAATATCTTCATCATCACAGATAGCATTAACAATGTCCTGCACAGATGTCAAACGCAAAAAATAATCAGTGAAGTGCATAAAACAATAAAACAATAAAAGTAGGTTGATGTCATGTGGTTCAACACACAGTCTAAAGGAGTAAAAGTAAGAAAAAAAGGCAACTACACCTTCTGGCAATACCATACCATACTCCAATATGTCAAAAATCCAAATATTAAATTCAAACATACAGATAATGGTACTAGAGATGATTACATCCCTTGGACTCATTTCATTACAAGGATATCATGAAGAACAGATTTTAACCAATGACAAACTTAAAGCTTACATTGGTGCCATGAACAATATTTAAGACACCATTAGGTAGACCAGCTTCCATTGCCAACTCAGCAAGATGAACACATGCCCCTGAGAGCACAAATGAATGAAGAATGAAGGAAAGAGTAGAAAATATATGAGTATCACAAGAAAAGATTTGCCGTGCTTCTTAAGAAAATAATGAGAGTTTGTACACCAAAATTAGTATATATAGCAAAGTTCATGCACAAGGAACTTATTGACAAACAAATACATTTATAAACTGAGAGAACATTTTGCAACACAACTCTATAAAGAAAATAATCAAAATGATTAACATATCTTAAACTAAAGATGTCTCGATTTTTTCAAACTCATGCATCCTTTAGTTATTACCTGGAGCTTTCTCGGATGGTTTTAAAATAAAGGTATTGCCACATGTGATCGCAATTGGAAACATCTGCAATAAAATTGTAGCACTTAAGGAAAAAAACAAGAGAAACAAGAAGAGAATGCATGCGATCATTGGACAAACTATAAAAGTAAAAAGAGTTAAATAAAATTCAACTCCTAAAGAATAACATAGCAATTATTAGAAGTGAGATTTGTAACTTAATGAGAACTGAAAATTAAACCAAATGATCCTAGTTGAGATCTTAATTTAAGATGCCTTCCCAGATTTTCTCAGTTCCCATATATTTTTCACTCCATTTTTCTCAAACTAAGGCACAGTCCAGTTTAGGATTTTAGAAGATGTATGGTAACCAACAAGAGCTCCACTTTTCTCACCCCATCATGATTTTGTACTTCATAATTATCCATCCCAATTCACATCCAAACATAGTGGCACTATCTCTACTTAATTAAGCAAATTTATCTTAGGATGCATCATTTGCATCTCCTGCAAACTATATTCCATTCTAGCAAGGGCATTTAGACTATTTACAAGCTATCTAATATTCAATAATAAAAGTGAACATACTGAATAAACAACTAATGGCATATGGAAGAGATGACTGGAGGGAAATAACAGCTTACCAGCAATGGGATCATGGCGGGAAAACTGAAAGAACATATTCCAGCACAAACACCAAGAGGCTCGCGAATGCTATAACTATCAATTCCATTTGATATATTTGAAACAAAGTCCCCCATCTGCAACATTGCCATTCCACAAGCATTTTCCACCAGTTCTGGGAAACGAAATGTTAACTTTTGGAAATGAAGATCTGTCAACACTTAAGAGAATGTTGATTTTTGTTAACACTGTATTTTAAACATATTGAATCCCCCCCCCCCCCCCCCCCCCCCCCCCCCCCCCCCCCCCCCCCCCCCCCCCCCCCCCCCCCCCCCCCCCCCCCCCCCCCCCCCCCCCCCCCCCCCCC
>CAIGRP010039202.1:27324-57622 GCA_903798385.1 Fraxinus cuspidata
GCAGGGAGAAGAATTCGAACCAGTTCTATTTTTTATTTACTGGTAACTGTCATCCAGACTATCCACTTTTCCAAACATTATGGACTATGGACAAATAGGTAATTAGAGAAAGCCCTTTGGCTAATAAATGAACTTCACCAATCTTGCCAGCTTTAGCCCCTGTTTGGTTTGGCTAAAAATCAGATTTTTAGTATATTACGATAAAAGTTAATGAAAGTTGTGGATTCCATAAAATGTGTAGTCGAAAATGTGTTTAAAAAAAAAATTGGGCTCCATATGGGCTTAATAAGATTCAGAAACACTTTCAATTATCTCTCTAGTGTCTATTTCAATGAAATTCCAACTAAATATGTTTGATCAAGGCATTCCATTTTCAACTCTAGATCCAATTAAATTTAATTGATGGAGAATTACACAAGAAGAAGATAAAGGTGCTCACCAGTCCCACGGGACACGTCATTAAATGCATCCTTTAATGTCTTACCCTGCTCCGTTGTAATAATGCTGGCAAGCTTATCCTGGAACAGAATTATAGTGTGTCCTATTAATAAACCTTCGAAAATTGATGAAAAAAAATCAATGAGTAGAACTACACTTACAATATCTCTCCGAATAAGCTCATGAAGTTTGAACATGATGCGTTGACGGGTTGCAACTGGTGTATTCCGCCATGATGAAAAAGCTCTTTTTGCTGAAAATACTGCAGCCTTCAATTCCTCAACAGTCGATAAAGGAACTTGAGCGACTACTTGCTGTGTAGCCTATAATTCATTTGGAAACTATACGTGTTAAAAGCTCATAGAAAGAAAACAGACAAAGTTCGTAAAATGTTATGAACTTACAGGGTTTAACACATCAATAGATGTTGATGATTGCGAGTTAACAAATCTACCACCAATGAGATTGGGGACCCTCTGCAAGATATATCATTAATAATTCAGATTGGATATCATGTCAGCATGTGAAGTTGGTGATTACTTACTCAAGCATTTATAGGAAGGGTTGCCTATCTACACAAGGGCAAGCTCCTGCAACAATATCCATTTTTGGGAGGAAGGTAAATCTATTTGGTGGAAACAGAATAGCAGATATAAAGTAGAAGGTGGAGAATCGTGCAAACTGGAGGTGCTAAAAAGGAGGGTTTTATTAGGGTATTCTTTTTGAAGAGATGCAGCAATTCCCAAAACTTTCAAACATATGCTATGTTAAGCAAATTTTTTTCCATGGTTAATACAGCCCGAGAATTTCATTTCCAGCATAAATGTGTGGTTTTAAGACTTTGAGAACCCATTCTTATGGCCAGCATCAGAAACCCAACATCCCCTATTGCTTACTACAACTAATAACTAAAAATATCTGTTGCCTCAACACTCCCAACCTTCCAAAATGAAAGCATACTACAGAAAAACTTCCAAGTTGGAGTGAGTAAAATTACTGGGGGATAGCGCTTCTTCCATGATGACTCAGTCGATGTTGAAGGCTCGGAGTTTCCTTCTGCAGCTGTAAGAGGTCTCAATGTCTTCAATCTCCTCACTACATCACCGGCATAAAATAGTTTCGTCACGAGGAAGTGACAAGTATGAGAGATTGTCTTGTTTCACTACTTATGTAGCATCTCAACATCTTCAGAATATACATATAAATAAATAAATCTGGTGTCTCCACTAGGACACATGATTTAAAATTCTTGCCATGCACCCATTGTCCCCCAGATCTAAAGAAAAAGAGGAAAAAAAGCAAATGAAAAACAAACAGATGAGAAAATGACAAACAGGTGTGCAAGGGAAAAAGAATGGAGGGAAGGCAACAGAAAGAAAGAGAGGTAGAACCCAAAACATGAAGAATGTAACATGCATAACTGCATGATATTAATCGTGAAAAAAACATCATTTACTTGTTGGAGGAAACCCAAGAGTTTAACCCCATAAGTAGTGATATGTGTTGGAAAAGCAATGAAACACGTTTATGATTCATGCTTGGTTTTAATTTGCAAATTTGTTTTGAGAGATCTGGCTCAGTTTGTTTTTACCATTTTGGAAGATTACTCATTTTCAAGCTTTTAGATAGATTTTTTTCTACTAGCTTTTAGGAATCTGAAAACAGCAAGGCCGGTAAAGTTTTATAAATATGTATGATCGCTATCATGCAGTCAATTTGATTCAAGAGAGTGCTAAAATCTATTAAAACAAACACCTTAATAGGCATTGCTTGTGAGATAGACTCTTCTATCATCCTTGTAGGACGAAATAGCTGGTGTACCCCCTTCTGATGTGTGAATCCTTTCATGTCTTCTTATGTGCTTAGGGGTACCATGCTGAGCCAACCTAATCTCTTCTTATTGTGAAGAAAATCCTTCTTTCCTTGAGAAAATGAGGTTTACACTTAAATTAATTGAAGGTCATGGATTACTATAAAAGTGCAAGAGGCTGACACAAGGTGGTGAAAAGATGATAATTTCTCTCAGATAAATGTAAATATCTTGATATTTTATGAGTTAATAGATAATAACTACTCCAACCATGAAAAGGATAAAGCAGATAATCAAATCGCATAAATGTTAAAACATCCAATTTTACAAAATATAATAAAGGAGACTGAACCTGTAGCGTTCCCCTGCCGGAGCTTGGCTTTAATGTTATAAACATGCTTTGGTGTTGATAAGAGTTCAGGATTGCTTTGTCTTAGTCTTTTTAGTATTTGGCGTGGTTTTAGACCCGCTTCTGTCATCTCTTTAATTAACACTACTTCTTTCTCATTAAAGCGACGAGCAGAGGGATGTTCGGAGATGTCCTTCATTGGTTCATGGTTGTGTGAACCATTCTTAACAGTAAGTACCCACAAACCATCCTCCCTCTTACCCACAAGTTCAAAGGGACAGTTTGTAAGTCGAGAGCCGGATTTTCTTTTGCGTGCATGTTCGCCAGAGGCCTCATCAATGCATTTACGCCTATCTCGATAAACACCTCCTCTATCACAACCAAGGACTACAACTTTGTCCTTCTTCGATTGTTTGATGGTAACAACATATCCCTGGGATACGGCAAACTCCCCAACATGTTGAATAAGTTCCTCACGGTCAATGAAACTCCCAGGTGGAGGAGGAAGCATCTGCAAAGCGTCACTCAACTCCATGTAACTGGTCCCAGCCAATTATGGGGAGGACAGACCTACATAAAAGGTGAAATTAACACACTCTTTTGAACACGATCAATAAGACCTTCATACTCTGTCTTTACACTTGTTATCTGCAATGCCTGAAATTATCAATACAGGCTTTAACTTAGTTCACTTTCATCAAAGCCTCAAATCATTTTACGATCCGCATCTGAACTATTCCAGTTGAGCATTTTCAATAAAATTTGAACAAAATGTTAATAATCTCGCGGCTTAGAAATTAGAAAAAACGACTATTGACTCCACAATTGATATTAGTCCATAAACGTATAGGTAAGTTATATTAACAATTAGATGAATTTCTCGAGGATCAATTTTTCCAGTTATTGGGGAATTAGAAGAAAAGGAGAAGGAGAAGAGGGTGTACCAAAGACGGAGATGTGACGACGTTAGGTTTTCGTTTGTTATTTCAGCGTTCCTCTTTTCCAGTCCGGAAGTGAAAATGGCGCCGTTTGCTCTCTCTGTAAAAGAGTGTGGAAACAATGATTTGAGTATTGGAGATAGCGATATCCCATTTCCACGGGCTTCTTACAGCCCTAATTCGCGGCCCGATTAATTCAAAAAAGTTGCCTAACGAAATAACCTATTATTAGTTATTGCAATTAAACTACAATTTCGGTTTGCTAAAAATTAAATTTAAGTAAATTTTGATTAAAATTGATAAAATACATTGTTAACAATTGAGAATCTCATGAAAAATATTATTATATATTTTTGATTTTAATTTAAATATTTATCTATTTTTTCAATTAAATCAAATATAGGCTATGTACTTAACTTCTGTTTGGTTAGGGATGACAACAGAAGAGTATGAGATGGGTCAGTAATTCTTTTAATGGTATTTTTGTCACCTTATTCAGTCTCACACTCGATTAAAGCGAGACGGGACGGGGTGGGTTCCTGACCCCATTTATCATCCAATTTATTTATTTTTTATTTTATTTTATTTATGTTTTTAGTTAGTTTATATTATCACTTTTTTTCCAATTTGTTAAGAACAACTTATGTTCTTTTTGAAAATGATGATAAATATTTTATTTTTGTTTAATAAAAAATTTAAATTTGAAATTAACTTTAAAATGGATGGGTAGTGGGACGGGGACTACGTTTCTCATACCCGCCACATACCCGCTCTGGGGCAATGACCCAGTCCCATCCCCGTCCCGTTTATCCGGTTAAGCGAGTAATCCTCGTCCCATTCGGGTGGGATCCGAGGGTATCAGGTTAAAATGTTTTTTTGCCATTTATATATTTGATTTGGATTAAAATTCAATTAAAATTTTAAATCAAAATCAACAATTAATATTAACTACACATTTCATCAACTTTTATCAAAGTCTACTAAAAATCTGATTTTAATATCTACCAAACATGGGCTTAATCACGAATTATGCTTTGTTAATTCATTTTTATAGTTGCATTTGATTTATATTATGTGAATTTGGATCATTTTTTTGAACTAAGAGAACATGTTTTGATTAAGGTTAAAAATAAGTAAAAATTATTTTGAAATAACTTTTTCATTGTCAGCATTTTTTTTTTGAATGACTTATGACGTAAAAACATCTCCAAGAGATTCTTAAATCGAACATCTCTATTTTACGGAGTCAACCCTTAAATTATGTTCCAAGAGATTTTTTAAACTAACATTTTAAAATAAATATCTAGTTTCACTCTCTTTATAATTAAATACATTCAAGATATTTCAATTTAGGGAAATAATATAACAATTTGAAGGAAACTAGTGATAAATATAGGAAAAAACAATAAATATTGTTTGGGAGTAGGAAAATTAAGTCGTTAAAGATAAAGAGTTTGTTAGAGTGCTTAAAAAATTTTATTCTCTAATTTACACATGCTCTCTAAATTGCTAAATATACTTTTTAGAAATAAGGAATCTTTTGAAAATGCTCTAAGTGAAATAAACTAACTTTTAATTATGGTACGAAATGAAATGTTAAAGCAATGAAAATATAATCATTAGAACAAAATGGCTGTACAAAAGTGAGGCAGATTGAACGTTAAAATTCCATAAATGTACGGTATCGTTTCCTCTAGGATCAACTTCTTAATCCATTTCTAAGTAATACTGCCTCTAATCGAATATAAATTGTAATTGTTGCTTCTTATAAATAATTATCTAAAAATAACTAAACAATAAATTAAGAAGTATTTGTAAAGCCGATTCAAAATAAATACTAAGACTTTGAGTTCCCCTTTATTAATCCATTTAACACACCTTAAGATAGTGAAAACTTTTGTTAAATCTTGACGATCAATGTTCTTATTTTGTTCAATAATCTTTATCAAATAGAATTAAACTTATCATATGTAGCCATTTTATATCTCTAAGAAAGATACGAAAATTAAAGAATGCATAAAACACAAGAACATCCAAATTAAATCATACAAGGTATAATAGTATATCTCTATCACATATAGAACCCTACACCAACTGTTATAATATGTTAGATCCCTTATTATCTCTCAAATAAAACAAAGACACACAACAATTCAATTAGTAACTAACTAATTGAAAACATTAAAAACTATAACAAGCATCCAAGATAAACAAATATCGAACGTCAAATCTCGTAATTGATATTAATACCTCATAAAAACGGCTTCATTTATGATTTGTTGACTAAAAGTTTAGTCAAGCATTATAAAATTATAAAAATTCATGTTTAATTTATGTGACATCTCGTAAGTGATTTTTATTTATAACGATTGAAATCTTATTACTATAACACTTTCAACTTAATGTTCTACGTATTTGTGATAGTGAATCAAGTCTTAGATCTTTCCCATTATCGTGAAAAATTTCCATTGCTTTGTAGAAAATAAAAACCATATATGCATGGTACAATGTTAAAAAAAAAATATTTAGCTTTTATATAAAAATGTGTCATATCACAAAGTGTAAGAATGTAAAACTTTTTCTTTTGTGAGAAATTTTCTTTATTATTAATAATTATAATATACAATATAATTTTTTTGGGGTTCTCATCAAAGCGGGCTTTAGACGATCCCCTATCCCACCTATATATATCAAACTCTATAGCTACAAACGGATTATTAGTCGAGTTCAATGGCTTGTAATCAGTCGTAAGTCCCATGCTCCCACCTTTCGTTACATTATCTTGAATATGAGAACCAGCAAGTGTAAGGAAAAACATGGTTCCATCTCCATACGCATGTCTGTGAAGTGAAATGATGACAAACGAGAAATTTGTCATAAAATCTATGAGATTTTTCGAGGCCTTGTACCAAAGCTGCATCGGCATAAGTTACCATGCTTACGCTCGCTATTATAGAAGATAAAAACCACATATGCATTGTACAATTTCAAAAAAATATATTTAACTTTTATATAAAAAATTGTCATATCACAAAGTGCAAGAATGTAAAACTTTTTATTTTCTGAGAAATTTTCTTTATTATTAATAATTATAATATACAATATAATTTTTTGGGGGCTCTAATCAAAGCGAGGCTTTAGACGATCCCCTATCCCGCCTACCGTCAGGGCCGCCACTGGGTCCTATATATACATCAAACTCTATAGCTACAAACGGATTATTAGTTGAGTTCAATGGCTCATAATAAGTTGTAAGTCCCATGCTCCCGTCTTTTCTTACATTATCTCGAATATGAGAACCAACATGTGCAAGGAAAAACATGGTTCCATCTCCATACGCATGTCTGTTAAGTGAATTGATGACAAATGAGAAATTTGTCATAAATCTATGAGATTTTTCGAGGCCTTGTACCAAAGCTGCATCAGCCTGGCATAAGTTACCTTGCTTATTTTTTAGTCAGCTAGATGACATTGCATGCTACATAAGCAGGTTTTTTATAAGTTATGTTAGGATCATTGGTAATGAAACTGCTGAATTGAAAGATAATGAAGGCCACAAAAGGGATTATTTGATACAAAAAGCAATTATTTTGCAAGAAACTATGGCTGCTAGAACATCCAACAGAATTTCCTCAAGAAGTCGTCATCTATATGAGCTATGGCAAAATCTTGTGCAAAATTGCATATTCTTGAACTGTAGGGAATCAACTCGAAATTCCCAACCTGTGAGAAACAAAAATAGAGAAAACACACGCAAAAAAAAAAAAAAAAAAAAAAATACACGCACAAGACAGTATTTATGTGGTTCGGCTAATTTACTTACGTCCACGGAGTTGCAGAGATTTCACTATTATCAGGGAAAAATATAAAGTGCGGCCGTACAGTTTTTCTCTCTATTACAAAAAGAACTCTAATCACCAAAACTGCGTTTTTATATCCCGCGCACAGGATTCACAATGGGTAACAAAACGGGCCATTAAATCTAACTCAGTCGATACAATGCTCAATTAATTATTATTAGTATTAATATTGTCCTTTCCAAGCCTCGAATAGTGGAAATTTTTTAAATCTTCCACTTTTTTAGACTTGACTTTCTGTTTTTCAAGTCCTTGCCCAAGCTGGATTTACTTAAATCTGTTTGGGAAATTTTTATGAGCAATTTAAATTATAAATAGATAGAAATGAGTGGTGAATAAGCGTGTAAGTATTTGTGGGTTCCTTGAAATGTTCGGATAAAAAGTGATTTGTGTATTCGTAAACTGTTTATAAACATGAGCCAAACATGCACCTTGTTATCAAAGTAGATAGGTGTCTTCAATTCAAATCTTGTCTTGGCTAATTTATGAAAATTTTACCTAATCAAGGCCCGTGGATGAAAAAAATTCAGGTTTACCAGTTCGAAAAAAAAAAAAGAGAGAGAGAAAAAGACAAGTGAAGTAGCCAAAGCTATCTTACCTAGCTATTTAGACTTGTTCCTATTGAGTCATCAAATTTGCCTGTATAAATTGAATTAACTTCAAATTCTACATGGATCACGACACAATTGACACGGTAAGTGTTTGTCATTAAAATGTGTATATTTAGTCATTAAAATAAACAAAGTTACCTCGTATTCCTGCATCATGTCCATCCAAAGGCAGGCCTGGAGCAAGACATAATAATAAGACAAAATTAATCCGCGTTTTACAACCATCATGCGATTAACTTTCATTTATTTCTTATGAAACTTAATTTTCTGTAAAGAATTCTCAAAGTTTTTGGTACTGCCATGGCTGTTTGCAAGTACTCCAGTAGTGTGTGTGTGTATCAGTTTTACTTTTTCTCATGATCCCATCTGCATCACCGTTGTACTTCAAGCTCTCTACTATTGGTCCAAAAGGTGCAAATCGCCATATAAAGACGACAGGGGACGCGTATATTTCTCCGCAAGGCATTCAGGTGACTACAGATGAGAGCAATAGGGCTTATGGCAGTAAGACTGGCAGCGCCACTTATATTGAGCCTATGCACCTCTGGGACAAAGCTACAGGTAAAATGGCTGATTTTTATACACATTTCAGATTTGTGATTGATTCCAGTAATAGCAATTGCCATGCCGATGGACTCACCTTTTTCTTGGCTCCTGTTGATTCAACCAGACCTGGGAATTCATCAGGCAGTGGCCTTGGTCTTGCGTATTTCGATGCGACGGTGAATATGTCTGGAGATCCTTTTGTGGCAGTTGAGTTTGATACTTTCACGAATGACTGCGATCCTTACGGTCCACATGTAGGAATCGATATCAATTCACTGATCTCTGCTACTAATTTGACATGGAGGAATAACGTTACTGAAGGGAAACAGAATGATGCTTGGATTGGTTATAATTCGACTACCAAAAATCTTAGTGTGATCTTCACTGGTTATATGAGTAATCAGAAGCGAAAATCTCGGCTTGATTATAAGGAGATTTGAGAGATTACTTACCTGAGTTGGTGAGTTTTGTTTTCTCAGCAGCTACAGGGGAGTGCTTTGAGAAAAATAATGTTTAGTCCTGGGAATTCAATTCGAGTTTAGAAATAGTAAGTAATAGTTCAGGTCCAGCAGATCCTCCCACAGCGACAAATATTAATCCAAATCCTAGTTCAGCTGTGAACAATGGGGGAAAGAAGACGAAGACGGGATTAGTAATTGGATTTATTGTTGGTCTGTCCGTTTTGATCCTCGGTTTGGTTCTCATTGGATATAGTTTATGGAGGAAAAGAAATAGGGAGGGTGAAAAAGATGAAGTTTCGTTTGATACAACAATGGACACAGAATTTGAAACGGGATGTGGGCCTAAGAAATTTTCATATGGAGAATTGGCCCGTGCAACAGACAATTTTGCAGACAAGAAAAAGCTTGGAGAAGGAGGATTTGGTGGGGTTTATCGATGATTTTTGAGAGATTTAAATTCATACATTGCAGTGAAGAGAGTGTCAAAGGATTCCAAACAATGTAAAAGGGAGTATGCATCAGAAGTTAAGATCATCAGTAAATTAAGACACAAAAACCTCGTCCAACTTGTTGGTTGGTGCCACGAAAAAAGAGAGCTGCTACTTGTTTATGAATTCATGCCCAATGGCAGATTTCCATCTGTTCAAGGGAAAATCGTCATTGACCTGGGAAATGAGGTACAAAATTGCCCGAGGCCTGGCTTCGGCTTTGCGATAGCTACACGAAGAGTGGGAGCAATGTGTGGTGCACCGGGACATAAAATCGAGTAACATTATCTTAGATTCCAATTTCAACGCCAAGCTCGGGGATTTTGGTTTGGCTAGGCTTGTTGATCACGAAAAGGGTTCACAAACTACAGTTTTGGCAGGCACTATGGGATATATGGCTCCTGAATGTTTAACCACTGGCAAGGCTAGTAAAGAAACAGATGTGTAGGCTTTGGAATAGTTGCACTAGAGATTGCATGTGGAAGAAGATCGATTGATGCTAAAGCACGAGCAAATCGAGTAAGGATGGTCGAGTGGGTTTGGGACCTCTACGGAACAGGAAAGCTACTCGAAGCAGCTGATCCAAAACTATGCGCAGACTATGATGAGCAGGAAATCAAATGCTTAATGGTTGTCGGGCTTTGGTGTGCTCATCCGGACAACAATCTCCGGCCGTCAATAAATGAAGCTATTCATGTCCTCAAATTTTGAAGCTCAATTACCCCTTCTTGCATCAAAGTTGCCAGTGCCAACATATTCTGCCCCTCCATTTGATATGCTTAAACTTTTGACTTCACAATCAAGTGGTGTTAATTCACTCCTGGCTTCGAATACCTCGATTTCTGATTCTTCTCCATCCATGTCCCATTGTACAAAAGATAAGAATCTTTCATAATATCTTGATCGCCAGTCTACCAAGTGTAACTAAATTTTTATTCTATGTTTGTGAAACTGGAAATATATATATATATATATATATTTTTTTTTTTTATGGGATGACAGTTACTGTGATTGTTTTAGTTCATGGTTGATGCAAGTAATTAATTTTAGTTAAACAGAAAAATTCGCTAGCAGCTATAGAAAAACTTGAGCCTAATTTGTTAATTTTAATTGCAAGATTTCTTCCCCATTTGTATAGCATAATGCCTAAAATATCTATTGAATATTCGCACCCTTTGAGAAACAGCAGCATGGCTTAGAGCTTGAATTCTCTCATTTCTTTTCTTACACGATTTTATGTTCCTGTGCACCACACAGTGTTCCCACCCTTTGTGTAGAAATAGTAAAGCCGAAGCCAGGCCTCGGGCAGTTTTTACCTCGTTTCCCAGGGAAACAATGATTTTCTCTTAAGAGATGGAAATCTAAGCGGTCATTTGGCATGAATTTATAAACGAGCAGTAGCTCCCTTAGATCATGGAACCGACCAACAAGTTGGACAAGATTTCTGGGCCTTAATCGGCTGATAATCTTCACTTCTGATGCATATTACTTATGCCCTTGTTTGGAATCCTTCGCAACCCTCTTCAGAGCTATGTATGAATTTGAATCTCTCAAAAACCCTTGATAGACCCCGCCAAATCCTCCTTCTCCAAGCTTTTTTCCGTCTGTAAAATTATCTGTGGCATGTACCAGTTCAAGTTCTCCTTATTGAAACTTCTTAGGTCCACAAACCTTTTCAAATTTTATGCCAATTTTCATATCAAAGTAAAGGTCATCTTGTTTTTCCTCCCCATTTTTCTTCCTCCACATACTATAAGCAAAAAAACCAAACCAAGAATCAGAATTGACAGACCAACAGTCAAGCCAATTATACTAATTCCATCTTCATTTTCTTTCCCCCGTGGTCCGCATGTCTAGAATCTGGATTGGTGTTTGGCACCAGGGAAGGATCAGTAAGGTTAGGACCTGGAATATTTAGGGCTATTCTCTTTGTATTTTAGTTTTGTGTTTTGAGTTTTAAATTCATTTTGAGTTTTGTGTTTTGAGCGTCCATTTTGAGATTGTTGAAAATGTGTTCTTTTTGGCATTTTGAAAAATTCTTTGAAAACACCCAAAACGCGTTTTGAAAATTTTGACTAAATTAAAACTTCAAACACCCAAAACGACGAATCGTCGTTTTGGGTTTTCTTTGTAAATTTTTAACTTGTTTTTTAAAAACGCGTTTTCGAAAATGGGAAAGAGAACGCGTTTTCACTATTTTGAAAAATCGAAAACAGAAAACCGTTTGAAAATAGTAAAGAGAGCAGACCCTTAGTTACTATTTTTAAATTTGAATCTAACTCCCAGGACTTAACGTTATGTTTCTGAATGCAAGTCCACATATATAGCTGCTGAGAAGCCGAAACTCTCCCACTCAGGCAAGTTAGACGTTTGAACTTAATTTGAAAAGTAAATTAACAGAGTTTCGACTTAGAACTGTGGATATGCATACATGGAACACGCATCAGTTAGAGAAACTTGGATTCATCACAATCTCTGCTTCCCTCAGGCATTTAGTGAACATGCTGTCAGGACAGTTCCTATTATAGTCTTTGCATTGCATAAAACGTGCACCAAAATAATTTGCTTAAAAAACTGTAACGATAACATGTAACAATTATAACATTTAGGTCATTTTATTATGTTATTGCACAAATTTAGACAAACGACAGTGAAAGACATTGGAAATGCTAAAGATATAAATTGTCCATTGCTATAAAGTTTGGCTAAAATATTTGAAAGGATTTATAGTGCAAAAAAGAAAAAGTAGAGAAAAAGCTATTATGCATTTGTGAAAAGTTAAAACAAAGAATAGAATTGAAAATCAAAAAGAAAAAAACTATCCTGATTTTTCCAATTTGTATCTTAAAGCTCTCGACTTGTACTAAGCACCAACCCCTTTTGCAGACTCCTTATTTGATTTCAAATATAAATTTGCATAATTTTATTTTAATTTCAACGAGAAATACATATTTTGATCATCAATATTCTATAAGTTTATGCTTTGAGGTCATCATATTGGCCAAAATGTGATAATTATATTCTAAATATTTCATTCCTGTTTGTTGGTTCGAAAGTAGAAAATACGTGAAATTATTCAACTATACCACATTTAAATATAAATACAAGCAAAGTAATACTATAATAATTATATTTTAATTCATTTGTTCTAGCAAAATTGGTTAAAAATATACCGGACCATAATAATCTTTTTGCCCAGAAACTGTTATAAAATTCTAAATGCGTTGTTTCAAAGTTTTGTTAACTAACTAAGGTCTGTTTGGTAGGGCTTTTGGAAAGTCAAAACTGCTCCTAACACTAAAAAACTACTTTTGAACACGTTTGAATAATTTTTTTTAATGCAATTTGTCTAACTAAAAGAGCTTTTAGAAAAGCTTGTCAGCTCTTCTACAAAAAGCAAAAGTCTTGCCAAACAGACCTTAAGTCATGCTCCACAAGCATTAATCCTCCATGCATTGGAATAGACTGTATACGAAATCAAGTGTAAAGCAGAAGTCAATATTACTAGATTAATAATATAGTTTAACTTACCTTAATCTACTACAACCTCATTCACCTAGTATTGTCCACTCAAACTTCATGTTTAATTTTGAATACAATATAATGTGGTGAGCCAAAGAATGAAATAAGCGTTTATAAAATGCAGTGGAACAAAGAATCTGTTTAGGTAGACTCTAGAGTGAAGTTGGTTTGCTTGAAATACTTACATGGTGAGAACTCAATTAAAGATATATTCAGTCGATATTTTGGGCATTAGAAGCCGGCAACAACAGGACACATACATAACAATGTAAAAAAATTGAGTCTTTCAGCACGATAACGATAACCTTCATTCACAAACCAAAGAAGTTGAATTCTGAAGACTATGAAAATATATTCACTATGAACGACTCTTATCTCGTCTACCGACTGCAGAAGGGATGCAGATGCAGAAGCAGCAGAAGATGATGTGAAGTTGAGGTATTAGAACGGTAACTACAACTTGAAGGCTGGAGTGAACTGACATTTCTGGATTGTTAAACTGAAGATGTAACCGTATGTAACGGAGCAAAATATGTTAACACTGGCAACTTTGATGGGAGAAGGGGCAACTGAGCTTCAAAGTTAAGGACATGAATAGCTTTCTTTATTGATGGCAGCTGACTGTTATCAGGGTGAGCACACCAATGTTCAACAATCATCAAGCATTCTATTTCAGGTTTGTTAGGCAAATTGTTGTCAAACGACCTCCCTGGACGATGATGTAAGTATAGTATTTATTGAGTCGACTTTGACCAAATGACTAAATATGATTCAACAACACAATTGATCAAATTTGACACGTAACCCACTTGGGCCATTTGTAGCAACCTAATTATATTAGTGTTGCTCATGGCCCAACTCAAATAACTTGGATGGCTTTTAAGGTGTTAGTCCTTTTACCACTTCCTCTTTGGGCCTATTATCTTAACCTAAAAGCCTAACCTATTCCTAACCTATTTAATTAGTATTAACTTGGTGGAAAACATAGAAGCAGCCGTCCCTTTTTGTGTGAAAGAAGAAACCAGTTTTCTCCTTTGCCTCTTGCTTTGTGCTTCCATTTGAAATCCATTCTTCCTTTCATCATATAGCCTTTGTGGCTGTTTGGACCTGCAATTTCCATCCTCTAGCTCTTTGTGGGCTGTCAACATTGAAGCAACTGAGATTTAAGAATGGTGTTTCAGTTTTAGTGACTTTGGATTGAATTGTGGTGTTAAATCTATACCGAGCCCGGATTTTTGGTGCAATTGGAGTGTTATTACTTCACACTGCTCATTATAGTCTGCACATAGTTTTGAATCAGCTGCTTCAAGTAGGTCTCCGGTTCCGTAGTGGTCCCAAACCTACTCCACCATGCTTACTTGATTCTCATGTGCCTTAACATTAATAGGTTTTCTTCCACATGCGATTTCCAACGCAACAATTCCAAACCTGTAGACGATTCTTTGCTCACCTTGCCAGAGATTACACACTCAGGGTCCATACATCCCATGGTGCTTGCTAATACAGTTGTTTGTGATCCCTTTCATGATCAACAAGCCTAGCCAAACCAAAATCCCCAAGTTTTGCGTTGAAGCTTAAGTCCAGCATAATATTACTCGATTTTATGTCCCTGTGCACCACACATTGTTCCCACTCTTTGTGTAGATACAGCAAAGCTGAAGCCAGGCCTCGGGAAATTTTGTACCTTGTTTCCAAGGTCAACGAAGTTTTTCCCTTGTAAAGATGGGAATCTAAGCTGCCATTTGGCATTAATTCATAAACAAGTAGTAGCTCTCTTCGCTCATGGCACCAACCAAGAAGTTGTACAAGATTTCTGTGATCGGCTGATAATCTTCACTTCTGATACATACTCCTTAGGCCTTTGTTTGGAATCCTTCGACACCCTCTCACAGCAATATATGAATTTGAATCTCTCAAAAACCTTTGATAGACCCCACCAAATCCTCCTCCTCCAAGCTTTTTTTCTTCGAAAATTATCCATTGCACGAACCAGTTCTCCATATGAAAATTTCTTAGGTCCACATCCCTTTTCAAAATCTGTGTCCATTGTAATATCAAAGGAAATGTCATCTGGTTTTTCCTTCTAATTTTTCTTCCTCCATAAACTATAAGGAACGAAAAACAAACCGAGAAGGAAAACAGTCAGACCAACAATCAAGCCAATCGTTAATCCTGGCTTCATTTTCTTTCCTCCACGGTTTGCATTTCTAGAATCTGAATTGATGTTTGGCACTACGGAAGGATCAGTGTAGTTGTGACCTGGATTATTACTTATTATTTCTAAAGTTGAATTGAACTCCCAGGACTTAACGTTATTTTTCTGAAAGCAGGCCCCTGTAGCTGCTGAGAAGCCTAAACTCACCAACTCAGGTAAGTAATTTCTCAAGTCTACCCTATAGTCAAGGTGGCGAGTTAGGAGTTGCTTACTCATATAACCTGTGAAGATTACACTTAAGATTTTTCAAACAGGAATTATAACTAATCCAAGCATCATTTTTCTTCCCTTGAGTGATGTTATTCGACCAAGTGACGGTGGTAGCAGAAATCAGTGAATTGATATCGATACCTACGTGTGAATAGTATGGTTCCCAGTCATTAGAGTAAGTATCAAACTCCACAGCCACAAAAGATTCTCCAGATATGTTTGCCCTGGCGTTGTGGTAAGCAAGGCCAAGACCACTACCCAACGAATTCACAAGTATGCTTGAACCAAAAGGAGCCAAGAAAATGGCAAGTCTATCGGCATGGCAATAGCTACTCGATTCAATAACAAAGGAGAAATGAGTATAGAAATCTGTCAGGTTACCCGAAGCTTTATCCCAGAGGTGCAAAGGTTTGATATAAGTGGCACGACCTGTTTTACTTCCTGCTGACTTATTGCTCTCGTCGATAGTGACCTGAAGTCCTTGCTTTGAGATACATGCATCGCCAGTTGTGTTAATATAGATATTCGTATCATGAGGTCCGATACTGGAGAGGTTGAAAGACAGTGGAGATAAAAAAGGGATTAAGAAAAAGAAGAAAACAGACAGTATTCCAAGAGTTACAGAGAGCCATGGCTGTGAAAATGATGGAAAGAATGGAGCACTTAAACTATCCTCTTTAAGAAATGAATTACCATTTAATCATTTATAATAGCTGAAGTGGGATTCAAAGAGAGCAAGTTCGTACATACTCAGTCCATCGATAGATTGTTCCCAGAAACACAGATAAATTATGTTTTATTCCACGCTTTGGACCAATGAGACACCCGTGAGACTGTTTGGCGTCGACAAAGAAGAGAATGCAGGGTATGAATATGCCTGAGTCGAGCCTGCCTTAGTGCAGTAGGATATGTTTGATATGTAATAATATAGCAAATTGAGTAGATTTAGTATTGTGCGATCTATCTTATCAAACAAATTATTTGTGTATCGCAGATGATTAACTACAACAGATATGGTGCATAGAATATTTCTACAGTAGAAATGCTGTAGTTATAAATTGTCCATTGCCATAAAGTTTTGCTTCAATTATTAAAAGAATTTGTAATGTAAAAATAAAAAGTAGAGTAAAAAGTAATTAGGGGTTGGCCTTGTATGCATTAGCAAAAAAGTTGATAGGATTAGTATTAAAAAACATAAAAGTAGGAATGGAGCATACTGCTAGGAACATGGCTTGACTTGAAGCAAAGACATAGTCGTCCCTCGTTTTCAAAGACTTCTATTATTCCAAAATATTTTGTGATTTCTAAATAAATCAAGATTTATTTATCTGTATCATTAAATCTTCAAGATGAGACTATATATATATATATATATATAGTGTTTACAACTTTACATAATTTCATAGTTATCTACATTCATTGAGTTCGCTAAAATATGCTAATTATTTGAGAAAGTGAATTTCATTTACTTTAATCAAGATATGAAATAACTAAACTCCAATTCTAACTAAACTTCCGGTTCTTTGTACTTCAATTCAGTGATCAAAGTGCATAATGATGCACTAATATGGTGTGTTCATGACTAATGTAGCTTATAGAAAATATTTCATCTGCCAATTGATTTGTCACAAAGATCGACTTGTACGAAGAAATATTTGGCAAGCTCTCTAAAATCTCCTTGAAACTAGCTAGTGTGAAGTCGTCCTCATGCCAAGTACACAGATTTAAGAAAATACAGACGGAATACAGAGTTAAAAGCATCATATCAATTTGGTAATTGTCAACTGTGGATATAGATTTAGGTTTTGTTAAAGAGTGGCCCATATTCTATCTTGTAATGATGGATTGGTTGAAAGAGGTTTTGAAGTGGTCAAAATATAAAATCAAGGAGTTTGGGGCAAGCTCCCAATCCAAGTGTCTAGAAGCCAATCGGGTTGAAAAATTGGTTTTGGAACAGAGATTCAACGGTTAGGCGCATTCGGAGCCCTACCACACTGCTTGCCTACCGCGAGGTTGCGCTCGAGCGCAGGCGCAAGCGGCGCTCGAGTGACTGTGTTATCCAGGTAGATTTTGTTTGAGACTTTTAACACATTTTTTTTAATACCATTTCCATGTAAAACATATTCTTTTGAGTTGTATAAATACTTCACATGATTTTGGCTTTGTACAACATTAGAGAACAAGACAACATTGTAGACACAAAATCATTGTATTCTTTCTCCTTATTTTATTAGATTCTCCCCCTTTGCCAATTTCTTGTGTTGTGATTGCTACTTCATATTTTGTCATATATCTCGCATATTTCTAGCAATTGGTATCGGAGCCAAGTTTTTATTCATAGAGAGGTCTTGATTTTTTGTGATGGCAACCATGAAATATGATATTCCGCTTTGGATCGCAACACTAGATTTTTGTTGTGGCAGGTAAAGATGCGAGCAATGCTTGCTCAAATAGATTTGATGATATTTTGTTGGGATTTGATAAGATGCGTACAACTTGGACGCTAAAAAAGAAACAATGCAAGGATTGAAAGGCCCCATCACATATTCATTTACATCTTTTGAATTGTATTTTTTAGGACATTTTGAAGGAAAAATCGATGTTGCATTATGATTGAAGTTGGAGTAATTATGCATGACGAATAGTCTAACTAGCAAATTACATTGAAAGTAGCGTTTATATTCTCACCGTATGACAAAAGGTACATCACATGTAGATCATCTTTTTGTTTTTAAGAAAATTGTTGCTGATTTGGAAACTTTAGAGGTTAAGTCTGATGAAAAAGATTTAGGGTTGATTTTGTTGTGTTCGTTGTCCGTTTCATAAGTCTTTTAGAGACACAATCTTATACAGTCGTAATAATCGCATCATTGAAAAAGTATAAGATGCACTAAACACAAAGGAAAGATGAAGCATCTTGTTGGATCTGAGACTCATGTAGATGGTCTTGTTGTCGATGGTGGTTATGTAAGGGGTAGATCGAGTTCTAATGACAATAATAAAATTTATAACTATTGCAAGAAAAAGAGGCAAATAAAGAAAGATTGTTATAAGTTGCACAATAAAGAAAAATCAGGTACTGCAAATTAGAAAGGAAAACAACTAGAAATTTTGGGTAAAGCCGGCATAGCAGAGGATTTGACACCGGATATAATAGCAATTATTCTGCAAGCTTATTGAAATAGATAATTAACAGGGAAGAAAGTAAGAGAAAATGCCAAAGAAAAGAGAAAATTTTAATATTCCATTCAATAATTCGAAAATAGTCCACAAGCCGGACTATATAGCTAAAGAAATCGCAATTATCAGAATTTTACCAAAAATAGAAAAATTCCATTATTCTTACCAAAAAAAAGTATGTAATAAAAGAAATAATATCCTAAAAATCTGGCTACAATAGAGTTCGTAATCACCTTCAAAAAGGCAAATAAAATATTACTAAAAAAAAAACTTAAACGAGAATTTGAAAGGAAAAAGAGTGGATTTTGCCCTCGAAAATGATTCGTAGTGAGCATAGCTAGGTGGCCACGATGTGCGCGCTGAAAAGAGCTTTTTGAATTATGATCATGAGCGCGATTCCGATAATCGTATCGAAAGTTATGGCCAAATTACCAAAATACGTCCGAATATTGCCCAATTAGGAAAAGATTACATTCACTTGCCATATTTGCGTTGATATGCCAACTCCTGATATCTTAGCACAATCAACGTGCTATCTGACAGTTTAGCATCATCTGAGTCGGATGCTCCTACATCAATCATTCTGAGTTGGAAAGAACTTGCCTTCGAGTTCGCAATAGCTTTATTAGAATCCACAAAACAAGGGCTCAGGTGTGACATCCGAAGTCTTCAAATGGCTGGGAAGAATCAATCTATAGGCATTATCATTCATCTTCTACAAAACCTCACTAGATCCAATCTTCCGCTCCTTCAGCTTATTATACTCTCCAACTGAAAAACAATCCCGAGTAAGTACTGTCCAAACAAAATCACCCACATCAAAAAGGACCTGACGACGGTGGCTATCGGCTCGAGCCTTGTACTTGGCATTACTCTCGTGAATAGTTAGCTTCACCCGTTCATGGATACCTCAAAGATGTTCTGCTATCTCATCTACCTTGGGATTCAAACGTCCCACACGTGGAATAGGGGCTAAATCAAGCACCCCTGATGGGTTTTGACCATAGACAATCTCAAATGGACATAAGCAAGTGGTTCTATTCTTTGACCTATTATAGGCAAATTTTGCTTGAGGTAACGCCAAATCCCACTTCTTCATCTTAGTACCTGCCAAACACCTCAAAAATTTACCCAAACTCCAGTTTACCACCTCAGTCTGATGCCGATGCCAACGCCTGATGCATCACAATTTACCTCGAACACTTTGTCAAAATCAGGAAGTGCTAACACTGGTGCTTCAGTTATCTTCTGCTTGACCAGTTAAAAACTGACTTCTGCCTCCTCAGACCATTTGAAATCACATCCCTTGAGGTACTCTGTGATAGGAGAAATCAAAGTGCTGAAGTTTCTGATGAACCGTCGATAAAAGGATGCTAATCCATAGAAGCTTCTGACATCGTGCAAGTTCTTCGGTTTAGGCCACTCTAAGATTGCATCTATCTTTGATTGATCGTATGAACACCATCAGTAGATACAACAAAATAAAGAAAAGTTACAGAAGTAGTGAAAAAGGAATACTTCTTCTGATTGACAAATAGGCACTCTTTTTTCAGCATCTCAAAAACAACACGAAGGTGATCAAAGTGTAACGTCCACATCGGACTATAAATGAGAATATCGTCGAAGTAAACCACAACGAATTTTCCCATAAAAGGTCGTAAGATCTGATGCATAATTCTCATAAATGTGCTGGGCGCATTGGATAGCCCAAAAGGCATGACCATTCACTCATATAAGTCCCGCTGCGTCTTAAACGCCATTTTCCATTCATCTCCAGGGTTTATTTTGATCTGGTGGTATTCGCCTTTAAGGTCAATTTTTTAGAAGACCTTAGAACCAGACGGTTGATCTAACATATCATCCATGTGGGAAATTGGAACATGTACTTCAAAGTAATTTTATTTATTGCTTGGCTATCAACACACATACGCCATGAACCACCTTTCTTCGGCACAAGTAGTGTAGGGACTGCACAAGGGCTCATACTTGCATGAATATAATCCCTCTCTAATAACTCCACCATTTATCACTGCAACTCTTCAGCCTCCTTGGGATTGATGCGATACGCTGGTCGATTAGGCAAACTCAACCCTAAAACAAGATCAATTTGATGCTGAATATCCCTCGTAGGTGGTAGTCCAGGAGGAAGGTCCTCTGGCATCAGGTCAATGAACTCTACTAGCAATTGCTGCACCTCTGTGGGTAAATCAGAATCCACTAACATTACTGCACTGTTCCTGCAAGGTAATATAGCATATACCATGTTCTCATGCTTAACCTCATTTAAGAACCTGGACATAGCAAGTAGGTTAGTGTTGTTGGCTACAGGGGTAAGAGTGGGTTCTTCCCGCCGGGGCGCCAACACGATCATTTTCCCTTTAATGTTAAGGGAATACGTATTATTCCGTCCATCATAAACAACACTGCAATCATACTGCCAAGGTCGACCCAACAATACATGACACGCATCCATGGACACAACATCACACCAAGCATTATCAAAATATTTTCTACCAATTGAAAAAGATACAAGGTATTGTCTATCTACTGTTACCTCACTGTCTTTATTTAACCAGGAGAACTTGTATGGTTTGGGATGACGATCTGTTTTCAACTGCAATTTATGGACAGCCTCCTTGGACACTACATTCTCACAACTGCCACTGTTGACGATCATTTTGCAGACTTTATTTGTAACCATGTAGGTCGTGTGGAAGATATTAGTTCTCAACCAATCATCTCCTGAATCGCCCTTGGGGGTCAGAAAACTCTTGTGAACAACCAAGGTCTCATGGCCATCTCCATACAACACATCGTCAACTTCATCATCGTCATACACGGGTTTTCCAAACTCCTCAGTTTCATCTACTAGTTCCTCCTCGATCAGAAGATTTTTACCATTCTGACTAGTTGGTTTCCTGCAATTAGTTGCCCTATGCCCCTGTTCACCACATCTAAAGTACTTGATATTTGAAACAGAAGTCTCCCATAGTGGCTGTTGGCCAGGACAGAATGCTGGGGGGCGAACTGGCTGGTTACTTTCGTTCCAGATTACCGACCTCCTATTCTGCTGCTTTTCCACTGCCAGTGCATGCTGGTATGCCTGGTCCACAGCGAGTGAAAGCTGAGGGCATCTTGTATAGATTGTCGTAATCCTCCCAAATACTATGCCACCATCCGCTCTTCTATCTAAGATAAGTCATTCCAGGCTAACAACTGATAGAACTCCTCCGTATAATCTTCAACTAATCTCATGCCTTGCTTCAGGGAATGAAGTTACTGAAACAAAGTTTGGGTGTAGCCGAAAGGAAGGAAGTGACCTTTCATCTACTTCTTCATCATTTCACAATTAGTGATCTTAGCCTTACCCTGCCTTTTTCGTGAACACCTCAACTGTTCCTACCATGCAGATGCTCTGCCTTTGAGTTTGATGGCGACCAATCTTACTTTGACATGATCTGGAACTTCTTTATATTCAAAAATTCGTTCAACTTCATTCAACCAATCAACAAATCCTTCGGCCTGTAATGTTCCAGAAAACTCGGGTAGATCCACTCTGAAACCGAAGTCTACATGACGATCTTCTCGACCATAGTGCTCCCAGACTCGAGCATGATTGTGATACGAGTTTTCGNAAAACTCAGGCAGATCCACTCTGAAGCCGAAGTCTCCATTGCGATCCTCCCGACCAGGGCGCCCCCTGAATTGAGCACGATGGTGATATGGATTTTCGAAACCAGAATCGGATTTGTGACCCTCCACTTTACCGATATCCTGTGTTGCTAGACGTTGGGTTAATTCTGCAACTTGCCTCTGTAAATCTTCAATCAACACATCCTGAATATTACGGTCACGGTTTGGGACTTCCTCATTCAGAACCTGCCCATGACGACCATGACCATGACCAACAACCATTGTAAGCTGATAAAGTCTCACCCCAGGAAGATGCTGATGCTCTAATACCAACTAATGCCAGACAGAATAACGATTATTTTGCAAGCTTATTGAAATAGATAATTAACAGAAAAGAAAGCAAGAGAAAACGCCAAATATAAAAGAAAAATTTAATATTCCATTCAATAATTCGAAAATAGTCCACAAGCCAGACTATCAAATTTTACCAAAAATGGAAAAATCTCATTATTCTTACCAAAAGAAAGTACGTAATAAAAGAAATAATATCCTAAAAATCTGGCTGAAATCGAGTTCGTAATCACCTTAAAAAAGGCAAACGAAATATTACCAAAAAAGGAAAAAAATAACTTAAATCGGGAATTTGAAAGGAAAAACAGCGGATTTTGCCCTCGAAAATGATTCACACTGAGCATAGTTGAGTGGCCACGATATGCTTGTCGAAAAGAGCTTTTCAAATTGGGGTCATGAGCGCGATTTCGATAACCATAGCCAAAGTTATGACCAAATTATCAAAACACGTTCGAATATTGCCCAATTAGGAAAATATTACATTCACTTGCCATATTTGCGTTGATATGCCAACTCGTGATACTTAGCTCAATCAATGTGCTATCGACAGCTCAGCGTCATCCGAGTCGGATGCTCGTGCATCAGGATTGCTATAGTGATAGAGAACTTTTGAATATTTTTGACAATGACTCCAAACTTAACGAGAATTAGATTCTTGATACAGTTTGCCCTTTTCATATGTGACCCAATTGGGATTTATTTTCAACATATGAAGTAGTTTCAAAAGGTGTCGTGATAATGGGTAAAAATGCATCTTGTAAGAACGAGGTATATAAAGGGTTAGAATTAAGATGCTTTAAAGAGTGACTCAAATTTCATCTTGTATTGATGGATTGGTTGAAAGAGGTTTTGAAGAGGCCAAAATATGGAATTAAGAAGTTTGGGGTAGAGATTGGGTGCCTAAGCGCCAATCGGGTTGAAAAATTGGTTTTGGAATAGAGATTCAAAGCTTAGGCACCATTTGGAGTGCTGCCACGCTGCATGCCTGCCGTGAAGTTGGGTGCTTGAGCGCCTCTTGTCGCTCACTAGGCATGAGCCTGGCCACTCGCGTGGCCGTGTTATCCGAGCAGATTTTGTTTGCAATTTTTGATACGTTTTTTGGTACTTTTTTCATCTAAAACGTATTCTTTTGGTTTGTATAAACACTCCACGTATTTTTTGCTTTGTACAACATTAGAGAACAAATTAGACAACATTGTAAACACAAAATCATTGTATTCTTTCTCCTTATTTTAGTGGATTCTCCTCCTCTGCCATAACCTGAAATTTTGTGTAGCTATAAACGGAGGAAGAAATCTCGAAATTGAAATTGACAAGATGGACACTAGTTTCAGCTTGACAATTTTGTCATTAGTTTAAAATGTATTACTTGCATAACTTACATTGTGCTCTGGCTCGACTTTCTTATTTGGAGTTGTTATTTCACATTGTATGATATGATTAGCATATTCTTAAATAACAGTTCTTTTGTTCTTTGTTTTTTCCCCATCAAAAGTGAAGTAAAATGAAAATATCAGTCGTCCCATAAACAGATAACTATGGCAGTGTAAAAAATTCAATCTTACAGTATGATCAACTCATTTGCAAACTAAAGTTGTTAAAATATGAAGACTTTCATTGTCTTTATTTTACATTTTTCACTAAATTCATGCACAGAAATTGATCCTATGAACAATTCTTATCCTGTGTGCAGAAGAGATGCAGATTGAGAATCATCAGAAGACGATGTGAAGTTTAAGGCATTAGAATGTAACTACGGCTTGAAGGCTGGATTGAATTGACACCACTGGATCGTGAAACCTATGATGCAGGTGAATGTGGTGGAGCATAATATGTCGCGACTGGCAACTCTGATGGGAGTAAAGGTAATTGAGCTTCAAAATTCAAGACATGAATAACTTCCTTTATTGATGGCCGGGAATTTTTATCAGGGTGCGCACACCAAAGCCCAGCAATCATCAGGCATTCGATTTCCTGCTCGTTATAGTCTGCACATAGTTTTGGATCAGCTGCTTCAAGTAGGTTCCCCGTTCCGTAGAGGTCCCAAACCCACTCCACCATCCTTATTCGTTTTCCCTGTGCCTTGACATCAGTGGGTTTTCTTCCACATGCAATTTCCAATGCAACTATGCCAAAGCTGTAGACATCTGATTCCTTGCTAGCCTTGCCAGTGGTTATATATTCTGGCGCCATGTATCCCATGGTGCCTGCCAAGACTGTTGTTTGGGACCCCTTTTCGTGATCAACGAGCCTTGCCAAACCAAAATCCCCAAGTTTAGCATTAAAGCTTGAGTCCAACATAATGTTACTCGATTTTATGTCCCGGTGCACCACACATTGCTCCCACTCTTCGTGTAGATATCGCAAAGCCGAAGCCAGGCCTCGGGCAATTTTGTACCTCGTTTCCCAGGTCAATGACGATTTTCCCTTGAACAGGTGGAAATCTAAGCTTCCATTTGGCATGAATTCGTAAACAAGTAGTAGCTCTCTTTGTTCATGACACCAACCAAGAAGTTGTACAAGATTTCTGTGCCTTAATCGGCTGATAATCTTCACTTCTGATGCGTACTCCTTAGGCCCTTGTTTCGAATCCTTCGACACTCTCTTCACAGCAATGTATGAATTTGAATCTCTCAAAAACCCTAGATAAACCCCACCAAATCCTCCTTCTCCAAGCATTTTTTCGTCAGCAAAATTGTCCGTTGCACGTACCAATTCTACATATGAAAACTTCTTAGGTCCACAGTCCCTTTCAAATTCCGTGTCCATTGTCATATCTAAGGAAAGTTCATCAATTTTTCCCTTCCTATTTTTGTTCCTCCATAAACTGTAACCAATCAAAACCAAAACAAGGACGAAAACAGACAGACCAACAACCAAACCAATTACTAATCCTGCCTTTATTTTCTTTCCCCCATGGATCACTGGGTAACTAGGATATGGACTGATGTTTGGTACCATGGAAGGATCGGTATGATTAGGACCTTGATTATTGGTTTCCATTTCTAAAGCTGTAGTGAACTCCCAGGACTTAACGTTATGTTTCTCAAAGCAATACCCTGTAGCTGCTGAGAAGCCAACATTCACCCACTCAGGTAAGTAATTTCTCAAATCTACAGAATAGTCGAGGTGACCATTTTGGGTCAGATTTCCCATGTAACCTGTGAAGATTACACTAAGATTTTTCGAGGTGGAATTATAACTAATCCAAGCATGGTTTTCCTTCCCCTCAGTCAAGTTGTTCGACCATGTGACATTGGTAGCGGAAATAAGTGAATTGATGTCAATACCTACATGTGCACTGGGGGGATCCCAGCGATTTGGAATAGTATCAAACTCCACTGCCACAAAAGGATCTCTAGATATATTTTCCGTATCGTTATTGTCAGCAAGGCCAAGGCCAGCACCGAACGAATTCTCAGGTATGTTTGAACCGACAGGAGCCAAGAAAAAGGCGAGTCCGTCCCCCCCATGCCCCCCACCAAAGCAAGTACTTTCACTGGCATTAATAACAAAGGTGAAGTGAGTATAGAAATCTGTCAGGTTACCTGAAGCTTTGTCCCAGAGGAGCAATGGTTCTATATAAGTGGCACGGCCTGCGGCTCTTCTCACGTCTTCTTCCTTATTGCTTTCGTCCGTGACCTGAAGGCCTTGTGAAGTGATGTTCGCACCGCCTTTGACATTTATGTTTCTGATCATGTCACTAAGATGGGCAGTGGACAAGTTGAAGGACAATGGAGCTGCAAAAGGGATTGTAAGATATAAAAAAACAGAAACACTACTCCACAAGTTGCAGAGAGCCATGGTTAAGAAAATGGAGAGCGAAAAGGAGCAGTTTATGCTTTAATTGTTGAAGGGGAATTCAACAGAGAGAACCTTCAGTTTACTTAGTCCACTGCATGATTCCCCCGTCAAACACGGATAAATTGTGTCTTTCCACTCTTCTGGATGAACTTGTGGAAATAATTCCATAACACAGTACGTGTTCACACTTCATATCATAAAATTCAAAGATCTTTACTCAAACTCCTTTTTTTTATTTTTTATTTGGTATACAATATTAAATGAAATTAGACATATTCAGTATGGTAATGTATGATTAAATTTATCAAATATGTCATTTTCGAATATTTTAACAATTAGGCATTTATATTGGACAAAATTGTCACATTGATAGTGTGTTGTATGATTTACTTTATGAAATGGGTCATTTGTGTCTCATAGGCTACATGTATTGTGTAACTATATACGTGTATGTTTAGCAAATCGCTTGTTTATTTATTTAAAAATACAAGGAGCAAATAAGTCTAGTTATTTTGTTTTTTCACGGACTTGTCGGATAAAAATCACAGTCAAGGATAAGATGTACTAATCTTCCAGCGTAGTTGACGAAGACTTGTTCCTTCCAGCAATTTTTTGCTATTAATGTTTTTCTGATGCTTCACTGGCTCAAATTTGACTATGATTTTTCTTTACAATGAGGCCTTGTTAATTAACGATTGCGAAGTCTGCAATGTAATTCTATTCAACTTTTGGTCAGTATTACTATTTAGGTAAATGGAATTAAATTTAGACAAATGACTTTTGGTAAACTCTTTCATTTAGAGGCTGAACAGTTATTTTTCATATCGATTCCAGAATCAGAGTTATTTTAGGGCCTTTAATATATTGTTGTTAGGTTCAAATTATAATTGACTAGTTTCGTGTTCAAAATTATAGTTATTGAATTGTAATTAAAGTCAAAGAGTCAGTCAAAGAGTCCAAGGTTAGTAGTATAAGTCTTGAAGGAATAAAAGATGTCAAAGATGGAACATGGAAATGAAATCGTTACATGGCTGGTAGTATGTGTGGTGGTGGTAGCTTACGTGTGCAGAACTTCCGGTGGAGGATACGGAAGTAGTGGCCATTCAGGACGGACTCGTTTGTGCCAAACATCATGGCTTCCTTATTTCCATGGCCGAAACTGACTCCTTCAAGGGTTGTGTAGTCTCTTTGCTTCTAATATTTCATTAGGCCCCAATGCGTCTATCGCAATATTTTAATTAGTGAATGTTGCACTTGTTAAAATTATTGAGTTATTGCAACATTTTTTAAATGAATGTTGCTAATGTTGCTTTTCGCAAAGTTTTTTTAGTGTTGCAAAAAGTTTCAATTTTTGCAATGTTTTTGAAATGTAGTTAAAATCTGGTTTTATAGCAACGTTAAATTTCAGTTCTTGGAACTCTAAATATATAGCATTTTGCAATGTTCAACGACTGTTGTGAAAAGTTTCATTTTTTACAACATTTTTTTGAATGTTGCTAAAAGTTTCATTGTTTGTAACGTTTTTTAAATATTGTTAAATTCTGGTTCAATGCCTGTTGTTGAAACTCTTCATATATAGTCTTTATTGCGAAAAGAATCACCTTTAGCCATGTTTTTTAACCATTGCAAAATGTGATTCTGGCCCGTTAAAAGACCCAATTCAATTCAATTACCCACAACTAAGATCGATTTCAATTAGCACAACCTAAGATCCATTTCAATTAACCACAATCCACAATCCAATTCACAACCCTAACGAAGCTTTTACATTCTCGCGCGTACTTGCAATCCAGGATCTTCTTCTCCACTTCTCCATCTATTGCCGTGTTTGACGCCATTTCAATGTCTACTGTTATTAATCAGGCGAGACCTTTATGATACCACTCACTCCTCAACCGTCGGAAAAATTCCCTTTCAAACTCATAGAGGAATCTGATTTTGATCAAATCGTCTCTCCTGATGGCCTTGTCTCCATCTGCGGTCTCGGTTCTCTCCTGTCTTCGATTTTCTTCAAGCGTGGCATAGTTAAACTTGAAACCAACGTGCTTTCTTAAGTTGTTGTGTGGTGAATTAATTTATTGGGGTTAGTGGGCACTACTTATTTGCTAAAAAAATAGATAAATTTCTCTATCAACAGTGTCATTGGCACCACTTGATTAGGAATTTAGAAGTGGAATTAAGAAAACTAAACTAGTTAATCTACTAAAATTTTGATATCCTAAACTGCATTTTCTTGCCGTATTAATGTTGATGTTTCTGATTATTAGAAATTTTTGGTTTTATCTGAACTTCCCATACAATTTTTATTGATTTGGTGAAGCATCGCGGGATTTTTTCTACTTATGCAGTGGTATATTTTTACAAGAGATATCAAGCTTGAGTGTGGAGCCATGTGAAGGTGAAAGCTGAAACCCTGTTAGGTACTCCTTTTGAGATTCCGAGATCGGAGTTATAACTTATAAGATACTTGTTGGAAGAAAAATCTAAATTTTTTAGCCTGAGAAACTGATATTAATTTGATTTCTTGTTGGCAAAGTTAGATACCGGCCTTTACTGAAAGGGACAATGAGTTCTGATTCATTTTTTTTTTTTTAGCGATGAGAAGTGGCTTCATGAACACTGATGTATGAGGATATCACAAAATTAGATACCTGAGATATTGAGATTTTGGTTATACAAAGAAATTTGACTTGTTCCTTGATACCGGTCCTAGTTTGTTGTGATTAGATTTTATATTCTTTGTATTTTTACTGGTTGTTTATGCTAATTGTTTGCCACGTAGTAATTGTTCTTGTGATCATTTGAACTATGATTACACCGTGTTATAGCAACAAAAGAAGAAAAGAGTAGAAAATTGATAATTATCTTTGTCTTGTTGGTATTTTATTATATAAGAAATAAAAATGTTGTGAGAGCTGTTATATAAATAGATCCTCTTAATTTTACTCATAGTTTAATCCTAAACCAATAGAATAGAAAGAATCCAACCTTTTGTCATTATTGTGTTTGATTCTTAATTAATTTCTCTTTTCTTCACTTCTTCCTGCAAAGCAAACCAACCATTAGATCCTTATAGCAGGTAATTGTTTCACAATCCTGGTCTCATTTGAAGCAGTAGCAATGTACCATAGCTTGCAAGTTAAAGTTGACACTTACATCATCTATTAAAGAAGAATGCACTAAATGCTTTGAAATGAAAGCTGTGAAGAATGCACAAATTGCTGTGAATTATGTAGCGAGCAAATCAAAGAATGCATGAAGAACGACAGTAACTCTACAGCATTTTCCCATCCTACTGGTTCAGGTAAACTGTTTGTTTTGCATGGGAGCTTGTTCATTTACTATCTTTTTTATTTTCCAATGACTTTTTATGTCAAGTTGTCAGTAGTATGGTATGAGCTTCTGGAGCTTTTGGCTTAGCGAAAGTATAAACAAATCGACCGGGAAAGAGTCTCATCTTAGCATATTATATCAAACAACCATTCTTTAGTCTGCTACTCTTTTCATGCAAATGAACCAAAATGTAATCCAAATTTCTACTTACTTCAGTTTCAGCTTTTAGCCACAACCCTACTCGTCAATTCAATTAAGTAAACTCAAATTTGTTCCAAATGGAATTAATTAAGCCCTTTTACTGTGATACAAACAAAATTCTGTTCTTTTTTTGTCTGTATGTAGGTTTTGGAGTAAGGAAGATCAAAAAGGAAGTGGTGGAGGGAGTTCTGACTCGGCGTCAACTCGGTGGCCCAGGATCATCGCCACCCACTTGTATTCCCAAGTGTGGAAAATATTTACATCGTAAACCAGTGCACTTTCCAATTCAACCAGGATTGAGTATGCCATTAGAGAATTGTCCATAAGCTTGGTGTTGCAAGTGTGGCAATA
>CAIGRP010039220.1:0-20934 GCA_903798385.1 Fraxinus cuspidata
TTTTTAAATTTTTTTAATTTTTTTTTGGCAATTGGAACAATTGGAATAAATTATAGACCCAATGGTAAAAAATTTATCACTTTAATGGACAATTTTCATAAAAAATAAAGTCAAACGGATACCAAACTTTTAACATTTTTCAGGTGAAAAATTATACCAATAAAACACAATTAATTACAATTCTCAGTAAAACAATTTTTAGGCAATTCAATTCCCTATAATTCATTTTATTTCCACCCATTTTCCACATTTGCAATCAAACGGACCATTAGTCATTGTTACTCAAGGAGAATCAGTTTGAATTTCAAATGTTGGGGTCAAGAAGGCAAAGAAATGATTATATAAATTGCTTTTTTAGTAATTCAATTTTAATTATTAGGGGTAGTTTCATTATTAAATAAATATTTCCTATGCGAAGACATGATTTTTGTATGATTAAATTTAAATAAATAAATAAATAATATAGCCTCTTTTTTTTTNATATAAATAGCTTTTTTAGTAATTCCATTTTAATTATTAGGGGTAGTTTCATTATTAAATAAATATTTCCTATGCGAAGACATGATTTTTGTATGATTAAATTTAAATAAATAAATAAATAATATAGCCTCTTTTTTTTTTCAAAAATATTTGTTACTGTATTTATTTTTACCAAGCATTTGACATTGGATGATAGCCCTCGTGTTCAAGGTATTTTCAAAACTAACTAAATTAATGTAATGCAACGTTACATTGTATTAAGAATACATTTTTTTTTTCATGTATTAATTTCATAATTTCAAATTCAACAAACTAATATACAAATGCATAATATATTGTGAAAATATATCAAACGCATCCTTAAAGTATTCTAATTCCATACAAATAAAACGATATGAAATATTGATTTGATTATGATATGGGATATTGATTCTCTCATCAAATACAACTGTACATCATTATTAACATAGTAACCTGAATGACTTTGTAAATGTAAAAACTTACAAAAAATTCAAAACTTAATACATTAGAGCATCTCTAAGAGGCTCTAAATCTATAAAGAGTATATTATACATAACAGAGAATATTTCTGAATTTAAAGAGTAAATTTTTTATACACTCCAATAATACTCTTTATTTTGACTCTTTATTTAATTTATTCCAATGAATATTTATTAATTTCTCCTCGTTTCTTATTTAGCATAATTTTTTATATGTTAATGGTCAATTAATTCAAATATGATTTGAATAATTTAAATAATAGAGTTTTAAAATTTGTAATTTATTAAATGCAGTAATTATTAATTAAGAATAGATATTGGATTTTGTTACTACATTCCAACCAAATCAAAATCCAGGCTAGTTTGAGCCCCATTTTAGAAGAAAAAAATGCATTCTTTATAAATAGTGATTTTCGGAAAATGTGTAACTAAAAAATAAGAAAAAAATTTAATTTACGTGTAAAATTATTTTTTTGAAAAATGTGGGATTAAAAATAAGTTTTGAAAAAAAATATTTTTTTGATAAAATGGGGATCAAACAAGATCCCAATATAGTTTGGTTCAATCAAAAAAAATAAAATTTAAGTTAAAGTTAACAATTAATTGAATCCCACATCTTTAGAATTCACAACTTTTAAACGATATATTCAATCAATTTTTTAATCAAAACCTATTATAAATTTGATTTGCATCTGAACCAAACATGGGCATAAAAAAATTAAAAATTCTTTTAGCCGTTAAATTCACTCCAACTCTACCGTTAAATTCAAGATTATGGGGGAAGTTCTACAACTTCATTTAGCCCCTGTTTATGTCCAATGTCCATTAAAAAAAAAAAGTTATTTAGGAAAATGAGTTTTGAAATAGTGATTTTTTTGGAGATTTTTTATTAAAAAGTATGAAATTTTTTGAATTTAAATGTAAAATTTTTTATTGTAAGAATGTGTGATTGAGAATGAATTTTAAAAAAAAAAAAAAAACAGAATTTTTAAAGAACAGTAGATAAACATTAACATAGACTAAAGACAGTTCATACAAATAGACATAAATGGACGTTAATATTTCCGTTTCATCATATAAAAAATTTCAGACGACTTGTCTACCACCCCACACCTTCTCATTCAGTCAAAGAAGTACATTTGTCTGTCTCTATCTCTATCTATCTATCTCTATCTCTATAAATACACGTTCTACAAAAAGATTACAGAAGGATAGATACATTTACGTTGTTCCTGCATCAAAGCTGTAAGAAGGTAATAATTTATTTAATCTTGTTTACTTTTTCGTATGTAAGAATTTCTATAAATATGTTTGCATGTTCTAGAGGGGTGTGTGTGTGTGTTTCTTGAACTTCTGGATTTGTTTTTGTTTGATTATTGTTGATAGTTTGCTTAGAAATGAATTTGTTTGGTAATAATTTTTTCACCAGTTCCCTTTTTAACTATTTTGGCTTCTATTTTAGTCTTCTTTTGAAAGTTTTAATATTTTGAATTTTGACATTTTCTTTTCCTTGATTTCTCCTTTTGGGTGTGATGTCCATTGTCAGAGCAAAGAGGGATTTCGAGTCACTTTTTCTCAACTGTTTTTTTCTTTTTAATGTTAATTTTGGAAGCATCTGCAGATTGCTTGTTGGAAGGGGTTGATAAAGTTAGCCTCATAAAATTTATCAAATTAGTCTTATATTTTCAATATTGACTGGTAAAATGTGAATTCTGACGGAATTTTGCAGTCATTGAATGGCATTGACATCTTTGGGAGTGATGGTGGCTTTAATGATATGTAATAAGTTTGTGTGGATTGTAAGCATCTGTTGATGAATTATGGTCAGATAGGTGGATTATTAGATCTTGGAGACGAATATCACTAGCTGTTGAGATTTGAAATCTTATCTAGTTTTCAGGAATGGCTATTGCGGGTTTGCATAATGCATCTTCTTTTCGTTCTTCTTTCTTTGGAGAGTCTCAGTCTCCACTGTCAAGTCAGTGGGGTGCGCAACAAGATAGGCCTAGCCCACGGGCATCTTCTCTCTTTCAAATATGGAAAGAGCTTGAGAGTGAGCATGGGATGAATCGTCATCGTAAAACAAGGCAACAGAGGAGCGATGGTTCAAATCCTGACCCATCAGGCACTTTCACGCTGGATAGGCAAGGGATTGATAATGGGAATGATACTTCTGAAGCTGCCAGCGAGATTGAGAATCAAGGCCGGATAGGGTCGGGGAATGAGCAAGAGGATAGTAACAGTACTATTACGGAGCAATCTACTGATTTGGGAGAAGTTGAGGGTGAAAGAGTGAGGCAAATTTTTCGTGAATGGATGAAAGGTGGTGCTAAGAGTCATACACCTAATGCTCTGCATAGCATCTCCAGGCCACAATGGCTTGGTGAGAATGAGTGTGAAAGGGTGAGAACCGTTAGAGAATGGGTTCAGATGAATACCCAACAGAGAAGCAGTTGTCACTCACGTATATATGAATTCGGTAAAGTTGGTTTTCAGATTGAACGCGATGGATTGGCGGCCAACCTTGGTGCACGGAGGCCTAATCGTAGATTATGTGACAGACAGACTCTTCTTGATCTTTTGCAGAGGGCTCAGATTGAAAGGAAAAGAGAACTACTGAAATTGTCCGGGTGGAAGAAAGTTTCAGAGTTTGCTCATCGCAATCCCATTCAGGTGATTACAATTTACAATTTTATGTTAAATTCATTTAAGTACGACATTCATTTTTCTAGGTCGTAAATTGTTACGCAGGCTGTCAACTCCTCCTCCTTTACCCAGGGGGCTAGGGGCCGGCTATAAAATGCATAGGCGAATTTCTGGTTCTTAAAAAATACATTGCATTTTTAACTTGTCTCTGTAGAATAGTCACGGTCTAATAACAGTGTGTAAACTCAAGGAAACACTAAGTCATTGTATGGACATGAAACCAAATAGAAAGCTAATTTTGTTACTTTTCATTGGTTTATTCCTCTCTAATTATCTCAATTTATTTCATATTATATGTTAGTGTTCATGTAGCTGCCATGTCTAATTCACTACATTACTTGGAGATCATTGGTCCAAATGTCTACACTGAAGCATTGCATCTTTTTTTCACTTTTTTCCCCCTTGCTAGTCGCTACCTTTCTTCCTTCTCTATTTGGAGCTGCTATTATGTCATAATTCCTTCAAATTTATTGGAGGATAAAGTTATTGAGAAATAATTTTCTTTCATGAACTTTTGTTGTAATTGAAGGATTATGTTTAGCCAAATTGCAAAATGCATAAAAAGGTAAAATATTTACCTGAAGAAGATACTATAACTTGCAATTATTGTATTTTCGTATTCTGCATCAGTTTGTGTTACGTAATTGATTGCTTGTAATGTAAGTTTCTCTGAAATTTTAAAAATAATAATGTTCTTTTACCTTCACTAACCCCATATTTCTATTTCAGGTGGTTCTTAGAGGTAGTTTCCTGCGAAATCAAAGATTAATCCAGGACACAGGACCATCATCTGTGGTTGCAATGGAATTGGGTTTGCTAAGGCAAAGACATACAGTATCTGATCTAAGGTAGATTTTGTGATAGCTGAGATTATTGACCACACCCCCATTTGCCAAATAAAGAATAACAAAATGTTCTTAAAGTCCCAATAATATAGCAAATTTCTTGTATAATAATTTTGCATTTGATGATCTTTTGTGATGGTCATCATTCTCTCCTTTCTATTCTGTACTAATTTCCTTGATTTTACGACGAAATCATAAAGTTTGAACTCATATATGACGATATCCACTCTTGTTTTTACTCTATAGTTTTTTGCATGTATGCTTGGTTACAAGTGTACAAAGTTCAACGATCTACGGTTAAAGTGGAGTAGAGATAAGGTATCAAAAGCTCAGTGAGCAAGATTTTTTTTTTTTTTCTCAAGTCTGGTTTGAATATTCTCTTTACCTTTTTGATTTTTTTCTCTTTTTGGTTGTAGGAATTGGCGTTGTTTTCCTTTGTTCCTATTTGCTTTGTTTTTTGAGATCTTGTTATGCCATCAATAGACTACTCTTGCTTGATTAATTGTTCAGTTCTCATGAAATTACACATTTGTTTCACATGCAACTGAATGATTAATTTTCTGCTAGACCGATTTTTCTTAATCTTGTTCATACTTAGTATTCTCCTGCTTGGGAGATGCTATTGGGATCCCAGAAATGATGAATTTCATATTCTCAATATTGTTAATTTTCTCCAAAGGAAACAAAAGGTGTCGATAACATCATATTAACGAGTGTAGAATAATCAGATATTATGGCATTAGCAAAACGATTCGAGATTTCTCTGGGTTTCTCTGCAGAAGAATTAGAATGATAGTAGAACAAGTGTTAGTAAATATGTTCCTGTATTGTGTTTTTGTTAAGGTTGTCTCATGTGTAGAATGATTCCCTACCAGTCCCTTTAACATTACTTTAATCAGTTTGTTTTCTGTTAGGACGCTGATCGTTTAAATTAAACTTGAGGAATTTTATTGTGTCAGTTATTTTACTGTATTATTGCTCATACACTTTTTTTTTTCTTTTAGATTTTTTATCAATCTAACTGAACATGACTCATTAATATTGAGCTTATTTTGCGTCTGTTGCTGATCCTTTTCCTTCCTCTTTTTTTTAAACTAATGTGATCACAATTTTGTGATGTAGGGAAGGATTCCTCTCCAAATTCGATAATTCTCCTCGTACTGAGGTGAATAGCTCTCAGTTTGATGTGTCTTTTAATGATGATAGTAATGGCCAAAGAGATGAGCAATTTCAGTCAAACCGTGAGAGCGAGGTCACGGATGAATACATGAATCAGCAGGAATCTAGTGTACAAGTTGCTGAAGTAGAGGAGCCAGTTTTGGACGGTGAAGAAAATATCCAAGAAGTGTTGTCCAACATTGAACATATTAGAGAGAATGATGTCACTAGAACCTGGGAGGAGAATAATGCTAATGAACAGTCGTGTCAAGCCGATGATATCGATGGCAATGGACACGGAGAAGTTTTTCATGAATACGACGAGCGTAGAAGTGAGGCAAGTTACGTGAATGAGTTAGTTGGCAATACATATAATATGGAACAGAACACAAATGGAGAATATGTCAGTGGGCACCTTGAATTCAATTGGCAAGATTCTTCAGTTCAAGGAGATGATTTGCTAGAGTCGGTAATCGAATTTGAAGAAAGTGAGTGGCAACAGGTAACCAATGGTGCATTTAGTGACTGGATGAACCGTAGTGGAGAAGACGTGGGCATAAGTTGGGAAGCAAGCACTGCTCATCAGTGGTTTCAGGGAACTTCTGGTATTGAAGTCCTGGAGCCAGATCAAATACAAGAATCGCAGGGGAGCTGGCAAGGACAAGATTTGCAAGAGGCTATTGATAGTTGGATAGACATGCCTTCTGGAGAGGAAAGTTCTATTCCAAGAATTGGTTCATTTAATTTCCCCGAAGATGAAAATGTTTACAGCATGGAACTTAGGGAGCTTTTCACCAGGTATATGATCTCATCGCTTTTGACTTTGGACCTTGATATACTTAAAACTTTTCTGAGCCTTATTTTGTACTCCAGGAGACG
This sequence comes from Fraxinus cuspidata, assembly GCA_903798385.1. NCBI lineage: Eukaryota > Viridiplantae > Streptophyta > Magnoliopsida > Lamiales > Oleaceae > Fraxinus > Fraxinus cuspidata. Next base: position 6,569 of record CAIGRP010039220.1, read on the forward strand.
CGTCTCTAGTCTTCTTCGAAGTGGTTTTCGCGCGAGTCTCGATCAAGTGTTGCAATCCCATGTGGAAAGGCAAGGTCATGCTTCTGGTAACTGGGAGCTAGATGATATATCTCCGCACTTAACCTATCAAGACCAGGGACAGCTGAATGGTGATCAAAATGCTGCTCAATCGGATGGTGCTGAAGAAAATTCATTAATTTCCTCATCATCACTTGTCTTTGAATCTCAGCTCCTTTGGGATGAAGAGTTTCGGGGTGAAAATAGGCCACTAAATTCTTGTCGATGCTTTGGAATTGTGAGCTCTTCTATCCTTAAATCTAGTACTGGATTGTGAACTTGATTTATTAATTGTTCGTTTGATTGAAGATATGGAGTTATCCCTATGTAGAGTGGAATTCTGAGCTATTTTAATAAGTTTTGTTTTTTCTTAAAATTGTACTTTCAGATCTGACCATAGGAGGTTTGTTAAAACACTAGATATATGTTCATTAAAGGGGAGAGGAAATCGATATACTTCTTAATTTTAGAACTATATAGCATTGAAAAAAAACATAATAGATGAAAGAATTTATCCAAATTAAATCAAGGTTTTATGACTTTTATATTCTAGTTTCTAGGCATCAGTTTTGGGCATGAACATTTCTATCACTCAACGTGTCTTGCTTTTTTCTGATTAAAGAATGAAATGGCATGTTACTGTACTTAGGTAATCTTTAGTCTTGACTCTTGAGCATGTTCCATTCAATTTTTGTAGCTTTTTGTTCCACAGGCTTCTAACTTGTAATAAGTGGATCTGATGATGTGGATCAGGACTGGGAGGTGATCAATGAGTTGAGGGTCGACATGGCTAGGATTCAACACAAGATGAACAGCATGCAGAGCATGCTGGAATCATGCATGGACATGGAAATTGAGTTGCAGCGTTCAGTGCGGCATGAGCTTTCTGCAGCTTTAAATCGATCAGTTGTTTCAACAGGTAAAGTCCCAAGATGTAAGTATTGATATTCATGCTTGTCCCAAGGTGTAAGTATTGATATTCATGCTGTTTATAACGAGCTAAATTCTATTTATTATAGTCTCCATTTGGAAAATCTATAAATAGTTTATAAAGAGAAATAATAGTGGGTCCTAGGAAATGTGTGGATAATAATGACTAATAGTTATAAATATGTAATTTAAGCCCCTGTTTGGTGGAGATTAAAATCAGATTTTTAGTAGATTTTGATAGACATTTCTATTCACCATCATTATATGCAGATACATGTTGCGGCAATACGCCTAGGGATGAATCTCAATGGGATCATGTGAGGAAAGGAGTTTGTTGCATATGTTGTGATAGGAAAATAGATTCCTTGCTCTACAGGTAAAAGTTGCAATATTTACCATTTGCATTGTTCTTAAGAACCTACACAGTTGTTTTGATTTAATAGTTAGATATTATTGTTATTTCGATTTTCTTAAAGGCAGCTTAGTCTTTTCCCTTGTTAGGATTAGGATTTTGTTCGTTTGGGATCTTACATTTTATTCTCTTTATGGTCTTTTTCGTATGATTGAATTATAAGATTGCATCTTGTTTAACACAACAACATCAGAGCATTTTCTTTCTGGCTTCTGAGCTTGGCAATGTGAAAGCATTTTAAACTCAATGTCGCTTTTTGCAGTTTTTTCTCATCAAGTCCGTCTTTCATTTATACAGATGCGGGCACATGTGCAGCTGTTCTAAATGTGCAAATAACTTGGTCCAAGACAAGGGGAAATGTCCAATGTGTGACGCGCCAGTAGTTGAGGCAATCCAAGCTTACTTCATACAGTAATTGAAGAGGAAATGTAAATGGCTGAACTTGTGAGAAGAGAGAGAAGAATAAATAGGTGTATGAAAAAAGTATGAAGACAGAAGTTGAAATAAAGATACAGTTATGGCTCCCAGATACTTTAGGTAAACTTTATCTCCTAATCAGTATTGTAGCGACCATCTTACCCATTACGAATTTCTTTCACATCTCTCAGGATTCAAATTCAAGATATCTTTTATGAGAAATTTAAGTTGAATCTTGATACCAATTTTGAAAAAGTGTCAAGAGGATGCGAAAGATATTTGTGAGGGGTAAGATAGGCACATACCCGGGTCGTTACAAATACGTATTCTCCAAAGTACCACTTCTTTATCACGAGTATTATTTTATAATGATTTCGATCTTGTATTAAATGAATGTGTTTTAAATGACAGGTAGCAACCTGAATATTTTGTTAAATCGGAATAAGTTGTATCTATATTATTCCAGTCGATTTTGGCGTGAACTGATGGCTTATTAAAGTTGCAACCGATTTGTTCATTGTTGAGTGTAAGATTTGGTTCTCTGAAGCTTTTGTTGGTCGATTTTCTTTTGATGAGGGTACCATTGTCAAAACTTCTTGATTCTATATTATCTGGGGAATCATTTTTTGATTGTTATTTTGGCTGAGGTTCTTGCAAGAGAATTGAACTTGCATTGTATGAACTATAAATGAAGCTTCAAGTTTGGAATATTTATTATTTAAGTTAATTATTTTTGAATAATTTTGTATGACATGATCTTGAGACATTTTTCTACAACTTTTTGCTTCTCTCCTCTAATTTATTCGCCATGATCAGATGACAAAACCCAACAATTAGCAAATTTGCGAAGTTCAAGAAGAAGTAAAAAGTTTGTAATGCCTAGGTAGCACGTATCTTAATCAGTCAGATATATTCATTTAAATAATTAAATCATATCATTCTAAATCAAGACCGTTCAATTTGATTTCAACGTGAACTCAAATGGTTCCATTTACGTAACTCTCTCAAGTATAATAAGTGATTTTCGAGTATTTAAATATTCAGATCCAACCGTCGGGCCAAAACCATTGCTATTTCAAAATACACAAACTTTAGGAACACCACAAATTACTAACAACTTTGAAAATGAGTTTTGTGCCAGTAATCACAAAAATAGATACAAAATTACACCTATATATTTACACCAAAAAAATAAAAATCAGCTACCTGCAGCAACACGTGAATTAAACTCTCTCCTCGTCCCTCCACGTGGCCACATTTTCCACCGTTGATCTCTCGCCAACCCCACTCACACAATTGTTATTCATTTGCTTATTCATATCCAAAGAAACCTCATCGACGTTCTCGAATAGCTGAGAGGAACGACACAGAGGACAGGTCACGTGCGATGACAGCCACGTGTCTATACACTTCGGATGATACACGTGCTTGCAGTTGGGGATTATTTTCAAAATTTCTCTTTCCTCAAACTCGCTTAAACAGATTGTACATTCTTCAATCCTGTGCTTCGAGGCCTCACTACAAGCTACCAAAGGTAATGATTTGATGGCAGAAGGATCAAGGCCATTGCGGTTGTTGGGCGACGGCAGAGATGGGTTTCCCCCGCGGTGGTCAGTGGAGGAGGAAGAATCGTCGGCGGTGAGGTGGCGGATGTAGAGTGAAAAAAAGGCCATGAAGAAGAGGGCTAGGAGTAAGACAAGAATTGTTAATGCCATAGAGATATCGAGAGCGGATGAGGTGGGAGGAGAAACTGGTGGTGCTTTTATGGTGGCTTTTGAGGGCCGGAAATTGGGATATGCGGTGGCGGAAGTTGAGAGGGTATTGCCTAAAGTGTCTGCGCCGCCAGCTTCTTGGAAGAATCTTCTGACTAGAATGGTGGTGGTGTGCTTCAACTCCATAGTGTAAAAGTCTAGATTTAGTGAGAATATTTAGGACAAGAGGTTGCAACTTAGAAGTACTAGGTAGTAAGCATTTCAATGTCATATATACTTGTCAGTGCATACGTGTCCACCTGTAGGTGAGGGAGACGTGAGCACTAATCTGTTGAATTATGTGCATTTCTGTGGGCAAAGTCGCAAAGGGGCGGGGGATATGGATGAAAGTAAGCCCCGATTGGTGGTCATATTTTTTGAAACAATAATGAATTTTTGAATAACGTGCATTTAAAAAAGTACGGAAAAATTTTGAATTTACGTGTAAAATATTTTACGGAGTATATGATTGAAATAAGTATGTACAATTTTTTTTAGAAGAATGAGAGATAATTTTTGAATTCATGTTTAAAATATTTTATGTGTGAATGTGTTTTAAAAATGATTAAGAAAAAAAAATTAAAAGAATGTGAGACAGTCGGGCGGAATATAGTGATGAAACCAACAAATTGGCTACAAACATATGATGCTCAATTGCAATCAAATTTATACTGTGCCCTTCTTTGGTCCATTATTTCCAAAATTCATGTTTCTTTATCTTATTTTCAATCATACATTTGTCAATATTTAATATTATACGTAAACCCAAATTTTTTTCTTAATTTTCTAACGACACATTTTCCATCAAAATACTAATCCAAAATACATTTTAAGAAAAAATCGGACTCAAACAATCTCTATTTATAAATAGAAACAATGATAAATTTCAAGAATATGTAGATATTAATGAATATTAGCCTCGGTTTGACAATTTTGAAATAGTGATTTTTTTCCGAATGTGTGATTAAAAGTAAATTTACGAGTAGAATATTTCAATGTGAGGATGTGCAGTTGATAATGAATTTACGAGTAAAACACTTGCAATAACACGAAATTAAAAATAACAAAAAAGAAAACGCGCTTGTTAATGTGCCATGGCACTATTACTACACTGCGTACAAACTGAAAATTAGCAGCAAATTACATAACCTACATTCAGAAACACTAATCTAGTCTAAGACTTACTAATTAATGCTTGGAGATGCTTGAAATGTAGTTGGTAACAGCTTTAGTCCCCTCAGCAATAGCATGTTTCCCAAGCTCTCCAGGCAATACCAACTTCACTGCCCCTTGAATCTCCCTGGAAGAAAGGGTCGTCCGCCCACTAAACTTCAGTAGCCCTGCTGCCTCATTGGCTATCCTCTCGAACATATCCGACATCAAATTGTTGATAACGGTCATAGCCATTGATGAAAATCCCATATCAGGATGAACCTGTTTCATGACCCTAAATATATATCTCTTGTACCCTTCACCAGCTGCTCTTCCTCTTTTCTTCTTCTTTTTCTCTTGCTCTTTTACTTGTGGGGATTTTCTTTTCTTCTCCTTTTGTCGGGTTTCAAGTTTTGGTGGCTGAGGGGTGGTTTCAGGCTCCGATGCTGGTTGTGTCTCGTCTTGATCTATTTCTTCCGCCGGCTGCTTTGGTGGTGGTTCTTCTTTTTCTTGAACAGAAACTGGCCTTATTACAGGCTCTTTCTCTGTTGGCGAAGTGAAAATCTCCACATTTTCACTCTCTTTGGTTGATGAAGAAACCACCGCTACTTTTCCCTTCCCTTTCTCCATGGGAGTAACCACCACCTGCACGGTTTCCTCCACCACTTTATTGGCCTTGACCACCGTTTTCACCATCTTCCCAGGACGCTTCTTGGGTGCCATTTTTTCTTAGATTTTCCCTCTCTCTAAATCCGTTTGAAGTGGCCTATAAATTCTTGAAGCTTGCAGTTGTGGAGAGTTCAAGAAGCAGGAACGTGTGACCACACGTGTCGAGATAATAGGGCTACATGGCTACGTGGGTTAAAAGTAAAAGGTAAGAAAGATCGAACTGAATATCTGAATCTACTGCGTTTCAAAGAGAAGATAGATCTGACCGTCCGTTGGCAGACGTTGATCAACGAACCGCAGCGCTTCTAGACAATACTTTGCCAACTCATCGAATGCATTTATCCACTTTGCTGTCAGTCAGGTAATAAATAAACAATTAGAAGTTCGACCGTGCAGTTGAAGCACTAATTTGCCGTTCAAAATTACAATCATATTCCTTAATGGGAGGAAATTATATTACAAATAGAACAATATACATCCTCGTGAGAATTCCTACAAAAAATGTGCCTATACAACAGAACACGAAAAACTCTATGAACGGATTGATTCAATTTTTTCTAACACTTCCAACCTGGTTTTCCTTTTCCAACCTTTCATTGTTGCAACAAGGTTGATCAGCCCAACTATTTGATTTTTACTGTATTCCTGCAAATTTAATTATAAACAGAGCATTTAATATTTGAAACCAAATATTAAAATACAATGCATTTTCGTACCGGATGATCACGAGCCCAGTGGACATATTCGGTTTCCGGAAGGTAGTATGCCTATTGGAAAAATAGAATATCAGTTAGTAATATAATAAATATATGTGAAACTACCCTGTAAAGAAAATGTATTTTATTTCTGACCTTGATGAAAGTTTCGACCATCTGCAGTTTTGGTTTGACATCTATTGAGACAAAATGCTTTAGGCCATTAATTAAAACCTGAGAACGAGACACCTGGTTAAATCAAAATGGTCAAAAGCAATGTGGACAAAGGAACAGTTCAGCAGGAGTACAATGAAACATGAAGATCCAGCGACATTAGAGCCCTTCCCTCATCAGTACATCTCCCCAACCTTGATAGACCCTCGATCAGAGTTTCAGCAACATTTTCAAGTCCATATTCTAAGAGGAGTTCTTGAACCTGAGATTACAAGCGTGACCAGTAAGTCATTGATGCAGGTCAGCTCAATATGATATTTTTCTGTATGTTAGTTTGCTTCAACATTCACTTCACTAGCCAAATTCTTGAGCCCAAAATGTAAAATAGTTCTCAATATTTAACTGCATAGGATCCATTTCACGAGTGATGCTATATTTCTGTGGGCTGTTGTCATTGCTTAGGATCAAATAGCTTTGGATCTTCCTGTAGATATATTGACGAATTGAGTGGAGTGTGAGTCAAATGATTTATGCAGCTGATCAACGTCTTAGGGAATAACACTTGGCCCCTGTTTGGCCCTCATTCCTTAAAACTAACTCATTTTCAACTATGATTTCATGGACCCACAACTTTTATCAACTTTTCAACCACACATTTCATCAACTTTTATCAAAATCTATTAAAAATCTAATTTTTATCCAAACCAAACGGTGGCTTAGTTTATTGTTGTAATAGTCATAAAGATAAAACCCAGATGATCAGCTAAAGCTTGTGAGTTCGAAATAAAAATTTTAAAATAATTATAATGAGAAATACTTCTATTGAATCCAGGCCGGCAGTCTTTACAAGGCTTAAAGATGTAAAGACAATATCACCTTTGTTCTCAAAGGATAAGCTTTGCGCAATTTAAGAAAATTCATATTGAAACATATTAAGGAAGGTTACGTGAAATAGTCTCACATCCCTCCCCAAATCCCTCAGTTTTAAAGCAAATTTCGATGTTATAGGTGATCTACATTCTCATCTAAACTAATTAGAGTTCAATATCCCCTCGCCAAAATGTTGCTTGTGGATTGCAAAAAATGTCAGTCACTCCACTCATAATGAAGTATCGCGTTAGTCAACGAACATTATTTTGTTCTAAATGGTAATATAGAGTTTATTTTCTGTTTTAAGCTTCGGTCAGTTAAAATCAATTAGATTATTTAAGAACTATCTGATGTGGCAGACAACAATATGAGGTGTCGTTGACATGAAGGCCTTCCACATTAGCCATCCTATTAGAAAAACTAACGAAATTTAATTCAGTGACTAAACTGAAACAAAAAGTGAAGTTCAGACTTCAGTGACCATGTTGAAAACAAAATAGTTTAGTGACCAACATAAAACTTTGGTATAAGTTGAGCGACTGTCAGTGTTTTTTCACCCTATCATTCGCACATGGAACCTGCGCACCAGCAATGGTATAAATTTACTGTACAAAATGATTTTGTGATTAAAATATCTGATTCGTTAATTTCAGATGGAAACTACCAATATTGAATTTACAGTCATTACCTCATCTCGAATGCCTCCATGAGCGAGCCTTGTTTTGTAGTGCTTAAATTCTCCCAACAATAAATCAACATATCTATTGACAGAAATTACAGAAGTTATCACGTGTTGGAAAAACAGAGCATACCATAAAGTTACAAGGTGACTGGAGGGTGACGCAGAATTCTGTTGCAAGACTTGGATACGATGCACTATTTTTACAATCAGTCATAAGGAGGTAATGGAGACAGCATGAGGTTAGGACTCGGAATAAAGATGTCAAAATTTAATCTACTTTTGATATGCAAAGAGTTGGGTTGAAGACAAATGTTAAATAAATAAATTTGTCACCTCCATAACGGTTTAAGCTTTTCAATGTAGTGGCTTAAAATATAGTCAAAGCAAGCAAAGGTACTTAGTTAAAGTCTCAGCACCGCCCATTTAATGAACTTGTGCACGTATAAGGCTTTTTGGGGAAAAATTATTCTGGTAGCATATTGAAGACAACTAAAATATGTAAATCTGTCACATCTAACAGTTGAAGCTTTATATGAGATAGTAGAACGACGTCAAATACCTTGCTTTGTTAATCACTTGAGAAGTGCAGCATACGCCACAATTGTAGTTTTAATTTCCTTTTCCCTCTTCATATTTGAAAATATTAGATAAACTAACCATATATTAACATTTTCAAGTTTCACTTTACACCCTCTCTCGCCTTTTTTTTTTCTTTTTTTTTTCGCATGATCAATCACATCTCTTCACTAAATATGCCTGATCACTAAGATATTGCTGCTACTTCTCAACTTCAAAAATATTGGATTTCTTCTCCATTTTTGTTCCTTTTATGAACAAAAACTAATGCTTCACCAATGCTTCAGTATACAGTACTAAAACTCAGAGACTGGGAATGGAACTCCGATCTGAGGTATAATGCATTACAAAAATCAAAGTTCTTTTTCACTGATAAATGATAGGAATCATCAGGCCAGCAGGAAGGTAACAGTTTTTTTTATTACGGATGATGCTAACTGTGTTAATTTTGGAGGGTTTTGGGTTTGTAATCAGCAAAGAACAAAAGAAACGTACCCATTGTGCTCTAGTCCGAGCTCTCTCACTTCCCATTTTGAATTGGTGATACGGTCAACATATCTGCATAAATCTTCAAGTCAATACCATTACATATAGTTTCCTTTTGTTTCAGTTAAAAGAAGTCATTAAAGACATTTGTCTTAACAGATGAAATCACCAAAACAAAAACAAAAAAAGGCTGAAACTATCGCCTTCCACATGACCACACCCCTTTTACCTTTACAAAGCAATTTGCATTGTCAAGGAGTAACCCACTTGATGGAGATGAGTTAAAACTAGAATAAAACTTTAAAGTAGAGTTTTATTTAAATTAGTTCTAATATTGCGATAAGGTATATAGTTTATTAGAAGTCGTTTGCTTTTAACTTTTTAGATTAGTTACTCTATATGTAGAGGACTTATTCAATGTAATAGACAATATGAATAAAATTATTTCGCTTTGCCCTCAATTCTTCTTCTCTTCTTGGACCTCTTTCTTTTCTTATTCATTGTCAAATTATTACTCTCCTCCATCACCATTACACCTGCTCGGGACTATCCAATTAAAACCAATTCTTCAAGAAGCCAACAACCTAGCCATCTCTACAGCAAGTACTAACTTCCTGATAAGACACCGACATAGAAACACCATAATTCAGAAGCTAATGATGGCTTATGGCTCCTTGAGATACTGGCTCCGATCACATAGGCTTATGATCGTTCCTTTTCTACAGAAAGTGAGTCTCACCCATTCATGGATGCAAGATTTCTAACTGAAACTTGGACTAGAACAAGATGGGGAAGATTGGCAAATCAACAAGAGTGTTTGATTTGCTTAAAAAAAAAAGAGAGAGAAAGGCTGAGGAATATAACATCCTCAACCTTTTTTGGCAATTCTTATACGGTTTCACATAAACTTCTAAACAATTCTGAAATCCTAGTATCCTCAAGTTCCTGTGAAACTTAAAACTGTACTGTATCAGAGAGTGGGCCAATAGAATTTATAGGGACTTTTTTAAGCAAACAAATATAGTCTAAGAAATGAGGCAAGCAATAAAGAACCAATCCAAGATTCCTCCCAGAAACAAATCCTATCCCCGCACCCATATCCCATTCGTGAACCAGATAAAAGAAGAAAATCTCTGAAAATGAACTTCCAATGTTTTCTATGGAACCTATCATAATTCTTTTGGAATCCCGCACATTTTGGTCCAAAACATGCTTAGCTTCTCACTACTCAACCTCAGAAGGAAGACGGATGCAGGGTAAATCTCCAAAGCAATTTCAGTGTGACAGCCTAATTTTGTTCCTAAGATTTCCAACACCTAAACTACCTCTAATTTTACTCCTTATTACCAAATCACAAAAAATCAAATGATTTTTCAGAAAATCCCGGACTTCTCGCAAAAAGTCCAGAAAGATTTTCAAAAGTGGCTGCAGTCTGACGAAACGTCCTAAATAATGACAAAATCGATTGGATAAGACTTTTCCCCTATCAAGAGAAGATTCTTCCACCCATCCAATCTTTTTAGCAACACGCTCAACCACTGAAGGAACTCGATGAATAATGAATTACCTCCAATGCAAACACCTAGATATTTCAAAAGTCATTCCCCTAACAACAGCAAACCTTCATTGCCAAATATTGAATGGAATTCCAATCAATGTACCTCTGACCATAACACTCTCAAACATGATAGTTTTACGTCCAGAAACAGCACTGAAATTTTGAAATATTAGGGAAATATTCATCTGATTCCCTCAACAGAAACAGGGTACATATCATCTGCTGAATGCGAGCCACTGAAACTTGATCCTACCAATTTTGGAACCATTTAGTACTGAGTTGACTAATTCAGTATGATCTCCGAATTAGTAATTAAGTGAAACTGCTTGAATTATACAAATTACACATTTCTTAAGGCAGCACAATCCATGAATAATACCTTCTGTCAACAATTAGTTATGCTCGAATGATTGTCTCATTTACTGTAAAACTTTAAACAACTATCACTCATTTGATCTAAAACTAACAGTCGAGTTAGCTATAGTTAGTCAAACCCAGTTATCCATCTAAATCATCAACTTTGCCCCTATTTAAGCCCCATTTTTTAAAACTCATTTTTTACCAAACTCATTTCAACCACACATTCTCCCAGTAAAATAATTTTGCACGTAAACCTAAAAATTTTCCCATCATTCTCCAAAAAAAATTACCTTTTACAAAATCTGTTATCAAAATGAGGCTCAAACATGGACAAAATTTTTTTCTTTAGCTCTGGCCACTCCATAAACTCAAACTTTTGGCAAGCTTATATACACAAATATATGCATAAAAAAAATAATTTCTAAATAATCCCCTTTAGTAGCCCAAGGGCCGAAACAATGATTACAGGAATGACATGGTAGATCAATATCAACATGTAACAAAACGCATTATCGTAAGAACTTAAAATTAAAATTAGCACTATCAATTAGCAATTAGCTAAATTCAACCAACCCAAAAATCTTACAGTTAAGAGCACTCTACGTGTATACATATTAATGTGTAGCTATATACAACAATTAAAAATGCTGTGTCGGGTTACTAGAAAAGAGCTCAACTAATCGAAAATACTAAATTCAAACTCCTAATAGACCAAACAGTCCACTAAGTTTGGTTATGTCATCGTGGAATCAGAATCTGATTAAAAAATCCATTCAATTAATTTCAAATTTTATCTCTACTTATTCTGATGTAACTCAACAGCCCAGTTCAAACTGATATCAACTAAAATGACTCGGGCAGCATTTGCTACGAAGGAATTGGAATTAGAAATGCTTAATTAAAATTTTGTGTTAATTTTCACGAACTCAAATCCCAAGGGCACAATAATAAGTTGTCAAATACAGCTGATACTAAGTTTATCATCATCGAATTAGGGACCTTACAATTTGCACACATAGAATCACTTTATCACGGCCCAATTATCATTCAGTTTTTGAATGCATGCATATGTATAACTGCAACAAAAGTTTAAACTTTACTACCTCGGGACGATCGGAGGGGGCAGGCAGAAGGCCTAGGGAGCGAGCGGAGCAAACAGAGCTGAGGATCTTTTCTCCCACTTTCGACAAGTCCATGCTGCCTCCTCCTCTCGAGAAAAAGCAGCGATCCCAGGAACAAAAACTTCGATACTTCAAACCCACCTTCAACAGCACTAGGAGAGTAAGAGGAAATGGAAGTCCCAGTGGATTATTTGACTGCATTTCAATTATAATCACTACCTAATTCACGCCGCCTCATTCTTGATCGGATCGGAGTTCAGATGATACTGATTCTGTGTGGAAGGGATAGAAGGGAGAGGGGGTAGGCGTGGATAGGGAGAATTTTCGTTAATTGCCTAGGAGGACTATAGTCTCATTGTTCTGGCAGAAGATAAATGTCCTAAAGGAACTGAATTGCGAGTTTTAAGCCAAACTATTTCAATTTTCCAAATTGACCAACAAATTTTGGTTTTATTTTCATAATTTTAGTCAACTCTTGATATTATAAATTTACAATAGAGAACAATCATGTAATTATCTTCCAAAAAATAATGATAATATAGAAATATATAACTCGAATACGAATTTAATCTTACTTAACTTGACATGTGAAGCGAGCTAATCTAAACGTAACTTCTTCTAAGTCGTGGCTCATTCAACCTGACCTTTTTGGATCTTTTTTATTTTTTTATTTCTTAAGTTATTCCGGTGAAATTTTAAAAAAGCACGTTGAAAAGTTGTAAAATTCAGGCATAACCATTTCCTTTGGGAAAGTCCAAGCTCGAGAGGGGCCTCTAAACAATAAATTGAAAATAGATACAATAATATTTAAAGACCATCAGAGTCAACTCAACCTCTAAGTAATTGATTGTCCAAATCCTTCGTTAGGTAAGAACTACCTCCAACTTTGAAAACATTCTATCAAAGACTTGATTGACGAACATAATGTATGCTCGGCTAATGTAGCGGTTTATCGAGCATGACAAACTCACACCAATTGTTGAATCAATTAATGCAACAAACCCTCCATTTATTTAATGGTTTGTTTAGCATTACAATTTCCTTGATAAATAAAATTTGTTAAAATGGATTTTTGTAATTGTTACGATGATCTCAAAAAACTAGGCGATCCTTATCCGTCTTTCTAGGCCGGACCCAAACCAATCCTAGAAGATGATACCTTAAAAACACACACACACACTGAAGAAAACTTTATTTAGGATACAAAAAAGAATTATTTAAAGTTCATAATAGATTTTTTCATTGGTGAAATAATCTTAATAAATTTAATTTGCCAATACATTTTCATCATTAAATAAAAAATAAAATAAAACCTCTAAAAGTTCTATCATAATCACGGTTAAAAATAAAATTAAATTAAAAATGAATTTTTAAGTAGTTTTAAAATATATTGCCAGCCCCAATAACTTAAATGCAGATATTATCTGAAAATGCAACACATTGACAGACATGGCAAGGCTGTGAAGACGAAATACTATTTCGAAAATGACTGTGCATTGAGTTAACGGTTGATAAATTTAGCAAATGTACAAACATTCCATGAAGGCACGGGCATTTCTTAAATTAAGTTTTTATTAAAATGTGCATTTTTTATTCGGGTAAATAGCACAAAACGTCCATACCTTTCAATGTCATTGTGCAAAACATCTCTACCTTTCATTTTTTGGCATTTTCACCCTTACCTTTCACATTTCTTCTGCAAAAGGGCATTTTCAACCATTTTCCAATAAAAAAATCCTAGAAGATGATACCTTAAAATTTATATATATACACACACTGAAGAAAACTTTATTTAGGATACAAAAAGAATTATTTAAAGTTCATAATAGATTTTTTCATTGGTGAAATAATCTTAATAAATTTAATTTGCCAATACATTTTCACCATTAAATAAATAATAAATTAATAAAATAAATACTACCTCTAAAAGTTATATCATAATCACGGCTAAAAATAAAATAAAATTGAAAATGAATTTTTAAGTAGTTTTAAAATATATTGCCAGCCCCAATAACTTATAATGCAGATATTATCTGAAAATGCAAAACATTGACAGACATGGCAGGGCTGTGAAGACGAAATATTCTTTCAAAAATGACTGCATTGAGTTAACGGTTGATAAATTTAGCAAATGTACAAACATTCCATGAAGGTACGGGGCATTTCTTAAATGAAAAACTCTTCTCTTACAGCCTTTGGTTAGCCTTCTCTTACAGTCTTTCTAATTTGCACACGTGGCGTGCAACAGTGGGAGAAGACCCGGCCCAAATAAAAAAATAAAAAACTTGGCCCATTGTTTTGTTTGAAATCCATCTCACTCACCACTCTACCCTAATCCCCATTCTCACCCAACTCTCGACATCTTCAGTCGATTCCGCAACGTTACCCAGAGTAACTCCGCCAGCTGAGAAGTGCACTCCCCGAGTTGAGAAGAGCACGATTAGTACCGTTCCCCG